>JABEVN020003877.1:0-16561 GCA_013146195.2 Codonopsis lanceolata | reverse complement strand
TCGACGAATTCTACATTTGTGGGGTTGTTTTCACTTTTTCCACCCACCGCTTCGCCGTTGAAGATGATGGCACCGTAGTCGAGACGGGTTTGGAGAAAGACAAAGACATGTAAGGCAGCGTTGAGTCAGAACATATCATGTGCACCACTGAAAAGTAGCCCTTGTCCAACAGTGGCTTAAAGTACATCTAACGGGAAGAGAGATCTCAAGATCTTCCTTTGGATTCTTCTCAGTGGGTATCAACTCCCCTCATCGCATCCTGCATGGTTAGCCTCAAAGAATGGTCGACTCAAGAGCACCACCAAAATGCACACCAACGATGGAGATGGTCTTGGCGGTGATGGAGATAGGACTGCCTCTAATCCATCCACGCAGAGTTCTTGTTCATCAAGCTCCATCCTTTCGTAGAACTCTTCGCCAAGAAGAATGTAGTCTTTGTCGCTGGAGGCAAGAGTGGAAGAATTCCCGAGGCATTCATGTCCTCGCATGCCTTGACTCCTGCGGCTATAGTATCGATCGAGGGGTCAATGCACATCCCGTATATACATTTTTGGGTCCAGGCAATGATGACATCACGAGCAGCATGAAAGGTAGGTATCCCTGAAGATTGACATCCAAACTTGAGGAATGTCGGCTTCGGGTCTAGCTTCTTCCCGTCACGCTTGATTTTGATGTTTTGCCTCGAAAGAAATGCAATAAAAAATTAGGCTTTTACTTCAAGGGCTAAACAAGCAGATTTCAAGTTTTTCTGAAGTTTTATTGAAAATTTTCGAATGAAAACTTGAAACCCTAGAATGTTTAGTGTAAGCAATCCATAGAAATGTATAATAAGTTTTTCAAGAGAGGAACATTGAAAGCATGTAAACGATCGTTAGTTTTAGGTTTTAAGAACAACAATGGCGAATACTTTAAGAAACTCAAAAGCGACTGCTATTCCAAACAATTTAGGTTATGAAATGAAATGCAAAACAAGAAGTTTATAAATTTCAAGTATAGAGTAGAGAAGAACATACCAATATGTCATGAGAAGAAGAAACAAGAAGATTTTTGAAATGAAGAGATAATTACAATGATAGAGAGGTTTGAATAGAGAGAAATATTTTGACAAAGGGGTTTCAGAAAGATTTTGAAAAGGCGGTTCAAGGTCTATTTAAAGAAAACAATTAGCGCAAAAGCGGAATTTAAGATATTTACTAAGTACCAAATTATTATCCTTGACCCCTTTATTGCTTTAGAAACCCTTTAATAAAAAATAGACTAAGTAGAGATAATACTAACCTTTAAGTCTTCCGCTAAAGGGAAAATTACGCCTCTCCGATCGCCTAAAACTAAGTCTACCTGTATGAAAGAAAAATAATAAAACTTTGAAATTAAGCAAGAGGATCAATCATACCAAGATTTCTCCTTAAATAAGCAAACCCGGTGGCATCCAAAGGGTTTGTGAGAATGTCACCAATTGATGCTCGCTTGAACATATTCCGCATCGATGTTACCTTTCTCCACATGATCTCGGAGGAAGTGATAACGGATGTGCTTTGTCTTTGAGTGCATCACTGATTTTTGAGACCGAATTGCTGATGTGTTGTCACACATAATTGGACAATTTGCGCCTTGATGTTGAATCCACTAGTCGTTGCTTCATCCATAGAGTTGAGAGCAACACCGGCAAAGAATGTATTCTACCTCCGGGTTGAAGTTTGCAAATGAACCCTGTTTCTTGCAAGACCATGAGACAAGTCTATTTCAAGGAATTGACAAGTCCCACTGTGTTTTTCTCGCCACTTTGCAAGTCGCATAACCGCATCCGAGTATCCAACTAAGTCAAATTGTTGTTTGGAATACTGATGCCTAGATTTGTTGTTGTTGAAACATATCGATGATACGCTTGGCAAAGAAGCAAATGTGATTCCTTTGGATCTCTCAAATCTTGCACAAACACAAACAGAAACATAATGTCGCCCATCGGCAAGAAGGTAAAGAAGTGAACCTATGATTCCTATTTGGTTATGTTCTCTTGCTTTTCCTTTTCATCTTTATCAAGATGGCGCCGGTAGACATTGGAGTCTCAAATCCTTTAGTCGAATCAAGACCAAATTTCGATTAGTTCATTCGCATATTTGGTTTGGCTGATGAAGATTCCGCGAAGTCTGTTGAATCTGCAGCCCTAGAAAGAGGTAAGTTCATCCATCATGCCATTTCTAACTTGCTTTTCATCGCCGAATCTCGCACAGCTTAAGTTAGTTGATCCAAAGATAATATCGCCCACATAGATTTGTACCGTAAGAGAATGACCTGTGCTTGAGGATGAATAAGGTAGTGTCTATCCTTCCTCCTCACGAATCCTTGTTCTATTAAGAACTCGATGGAGTTTCATACCAAGCTCGGGAGCTTGCTTTAGGCCATGTAGAGTTTCTTGAGCTCAGACATGATCCAGCTTTGTCTGAAATGACAACTCGAGGTCGCTCAAACATATACTTTCTTGAAGATCACCATTCGTAAAGGCACTTTACATCCATCTCGATACACTTTGAAGTCCATGAACGAGGCATAGGCTAGAAAGAGTCTCGATTTCTAATCTAGCAACAGAGCAAATGTTTCATCAAGTCAATTTCTTCTTCCCGCCGTAGCCTTGAGCAACTGGGCCTAGCTTTGTTTCGGTGACATTTCCGTCTTCATCTCTTTTGTTTCGAAAACCCATTTGGTGCCGAACTGATGATTAGTCGCCTCGAACTAAGCTCCACACCTTGCATCTTTCAAACCGGTTCACTTCTTGCATAGCTTCAATCCAAGTATGATCTTCGATAGCTTCATCAATCTTCTTTGATTCGAAGTTCGATACGAATGCATATGCAAACATAGTCTCTTCTCGAACTTTATTCCTCAGACACTCCTGTGCTTTGAGATCACCAATGATTTGAGAAATAGGATGATCTCTTGTTTCAATAATGGTTGAGGAAGATCACTCTCGGTGGGTTCTTCCCTTAAGAATTCGAGTAGGTTGAGAAGGAGATTCACTAAAATCTAGTTCAAAAGAGATAGGCTCTTCAAAACCTTCATTTTTCAGTGAACAAGAAAGATGAGTGATCTCGCAGCGTGTTTGGGGTAAATAAGAGATGGGTTCGGTCAATGTAATAGTTGAACCCCAGATCGCAGAGAGTCAAGTCCGCCAAGGGATAATACCGGAAGCGGTCCGGCAGTTGTCGCTTCTATGAGTGGAAGTAGATGTTGTATTTGTACCTATCTCATCATTATCGTAATCATTAGCAACATTCGAGCCTTTCTAGGCTCTAATAAGTCATATTGATCAAAAGAAACATGCATTTATTCTAAAATTTTCAAATGATTTTTACTGAAAATGCGAATGCTTTGAATGTTTGGAATACCCCGTAAAAATTCCTTCGCCTTCGATTTTTGCATCAAATTTTCCTCTATATTCTTTTCCATTATGAAGAATAAAACATTTACTGTTACCGAAGATTTTAAGAAATCCTATGTTGGGGTTTCTTCCTCCATATTTCATATGGAGTTTTGTTATGAAACGTGTTTACTGATGGACTGCTTTGGGTAAAACATGCGAGTTGATGCCGCCTGAAGTACTTTGGAAGTTTTGCTTCGCCAAAGATTATTCTTGTTGTTTCAATCGGTGTCCTGTTCTTCCATTCACCTACACCATTTTGTTGAGGAGTTCCGACAAATAGAGAAGTTGTGGCCGATCCCGTGGTCATCACAATATCTTTCTACACCATTGTTCTTGAATTCGGTGCCGTTGTCTGATCTTATGACACTGATGTCTTCAAGCTTTTGAGTTTGAAGTCTTCTAAAGAGCGGTGACTAGATCATACGCCTCATCTTTTAAAGTCATTGTTTCAATCCAAGTGAACCTAGAGTAGTCGCCAACTACTACAAGTGTATACTTGTCTCCGTAAATACCGACCGTAGTGATTGGTCCAAAGAGATCCATATGCGAGAAGTTGAAGAGGTCCGCTTTGTTGACAGACGACTTTCTTTTGAAGGAAGACTTGAAAGTTTTCCTAGTTGGCAAGCTTTTACAACTTCTGTCATGGTCGGCAGACAATCGTAGGTAGACCTTTGACAAGCCCTTCTTTGAGAGCTTGAGAGGTGCTTGAAGTTGAGTGTGACCGAGACGCTTGTGCCATAGCCAAGCTGTTGTGCTTTAATCCACTCACTAGAGAGACTTTTTGATGGAGAGACTTCCTCTAGTGATCGAGCCATATCCAATTGTCTTTCCTCTGCATTGTCTCAGAAAATAACAAGGGTCCTTTGCTTCAGCCTATATCTCTGTAAGTAGACTGCTTCAAATATGTGTCTTGAGCAGCCACCGCCCAAGTACCGATGTCTTTGTTTTCTCGATTATATAGCCATGAAGCATTCAAAAAGATTTAAAGCAACAAGGTCCCCTTTATTTTCTTTTGGGTCCTAAGGATTAGCAACCTTTGGAACCCATACCGCTTAACCTTGAGAGAACTAGGTCTCTCGATCTTGAGTAAACCTTGCAGCGAGACTTAGCTTTAGCTTGTCGTTGATTACCCTTGTAGAGGATTCGGTAGGATACCTTTAAGTTTACTTCCAAGTCTGAGGGAGCCTTGCTGTTTCATAGCTTCTATAGACAAACTTGATAGTTACGGTAGATTTAGTAGGTCACCGCCAAATCTTTCCTTAGCAGTAGTTGTTGTTAAGCAGACTTTAGTTTCTCTACCGCTACTTTCGTCAAAGTTTCTCCTTTGAATCACTATCTTGGCTTTTCCTTTCTGAGCTTGGGGATAAACATAAGGACACTTAAATAACCAAGGCCTTGTTTTCCCTTATTTCCGAACGCCCTGTTTAGAGAAAGAGATATCATTAGCGCCTCTGAGGATTCACCTTTCTCTATGACCATGGGAATGTCATACTGGGCTCATCCAATATCCTATGCATTTATCTTTACTAGATTTTTGGCTTGAAAGGATTTCTTCAAGGCATCCTGGAGTCGCTGCTCCAGAGTCAATTGTCTTTGCAAGGCAATTTCTCTAGGTCAAGTCCTTTGATGTGCCTGATAGACATTCAATTTTGTCACAAAGGAATTTGTTTTCTTCCTTCTTGATACTTTCTTGTTGATGTTGGCGGCTATTGAGAGTTTGAATCTCAAGTGCCATCGAGATTTCTCAAAGAAGTTTCTCAGCTTCTTGGCAAGTTTAACATAGGCTACTCTAAAGGAATTGAATTCTTCAAGCATATCTTGATTATCCTTGAGAAGTTCTTCCTTCAACGGTTCTCACCGTTGGTCTCACTTTTATCCAAGGAACTAGGTGAGATTTCGACTTCATTTTCGTGAGTCATAGGTAGGACCGAATCATGAGCTATTAAGCATATGTTAGCTTGCTCACAATCATCCTCTTCCTCTTCTCGAATCGGTCTCAAACCATGTAGCAACCTGTTTGTCTTCTATGTCTTCACCAACATACCTTTTGTTTTTGAAATTTTCTATAAGTAGGTTTTCAGATGCTTCAAATTTTGGCTTTGGACATTTTGGAGGCAAATGACTGTGTTTTCTACAATTGTAACACACAAGCTCTTCTTTAGATGAGCTTTCACCCGCCTTTCTAAAAGGTTGTTGGTGTGTGTTCTTCCTTCCATATTTTGCAAATTTTTGAAAACGCTTTACAAACATGGCAAATTGTTCATCCGAGAGAAAATCATTTTCACAGAGGAAGTGGAGGTTTGTTTTCAATGAGCTGGTTTCTTCTGACCATGGCTAGCAAGGACACGCTCGAATCGTTTGTCTTGCTCTAGAGCTTGATTTACTTCGAGCTCATAAACCTTCAAACTTGTAGAGACTACGGAGAGTCATCTCGCTTTAAGTTTTTGGATTCTTTCATAGCCGTGGTCTTAACATGCCATAAGTTACCTAGAGAGCCTAGAAACCTCATGTTCATTTCCTTTTTGTCATAAGTTTTACCAAGAGAAAAACAGCTATTTATTACCTCACTGAAGCGATCATATGCTTGTCTCAAGGTTTCCTTTGGATACTTTTTGAAGGAGTTTTTTTTTTTTTTTCTACGCTATCTCTGTGTCTTGGTCTCCTTCCAAGTATTCCACAAGAGCTTCCCACATCTCTTTGCAGCTTGTACATCGAATCACTTCGGTATTGCAGTGTGTCTAGAGAGCTAGTAATTATATTAATTACCTTACTATCAAGCTCTACCAGTTTTCTGTCGTCCTCTGTCCATTCTGATTCTTCTTTGGGAACTTCTGCAGGATTCCCAGCGATGGAGGCTAGAAAGTTGGCCTTCATTGGTACATGTTGTCCTGTAGTAATGCACTTCCATAGTCTGTTGTCAATATAGTTCATAAAACGCATTACCTTATCCTTCCATACATCGAAATGGCCTTTGTCCAATATTGGGACGTGGTTCGCATTAGATGTAGGCAGCATGTAGTGTGTTTGTGCCATTGGATCGAATCTCTCAAGAGTTTAATCTCGGAAAAACTTGTTTTCAAAGAGTAAGGCTCTGATACCAATTGTGGGTCCCAACGGGCACAATAATAAGCTAGAAGGGGGGGTTGAATAGCTTATTATACACTTAAAAACTTTTGAGTAAGTTCTTTGAAAGGTACTTTCAATTTATTGAAAATATTGAAGTAGCGGAAGTCTTTCAAAAAGGCTGAATCAAGTCTGCCGATAAGGACTACCGGTAGACCTTAACAGTTTACTTAAATATGCTGTAAAGGGTAATGATAACTGAAGTTATAAACAAGTCAAAGAGCAGACAATCAGTAAAGGAATAAACACAAGTATTTTGGGATGGTTCACACTATAAAGAGTGCTACGTCCACCACCAAGGCAGTCAACATTGGATTTAAATAGTGCACTATGTTTTCCACTATATCTATTACAAAGAATATTCCCAATGGATCGTGTACAAAATATTGACTTGTGTTTGGGGTTAAGGAATTAAATATCTGTGAAAATAGGATATTTAATTCGTGCAGAAGTATAGCTATAGAATGAATAACAACAAGAAGTAAAACAATAAATGTTGATGCACGACTTCATGTTGTTGACGAGGACTTCTGGATCTGTTGAAGATCTCTTGAATGCACTGAATTGTAAGACTTAGAGTTATTGAATTTCAGAGCAATTCTTCAAGTGTTCGATCGTTGGATTTCTTCAGTCTTTAATGGCAGCATTTATAGCAGGTGCATTCTAGAGACCCGTTGGAGAAGACAAAGACTTAACAGCTCTATTAGGTTGAATGCATTAAATGCATGGGGCTGTCAATCAGAAATTTCGTCTTCACATATATAGAGCATGGAATGATTACTGAGATCTTCTGAGAGTTGGGCAATCTTGATGTCAGATCTGAAAGAGTTGTTGCGCATGCAGGTGATGCCTCGCTTCCCTCGCTTTCACCGCTCGCCCGAAAAGTCTTCCCGCTGAAAGCCGCGGCGGGTTTGAGATGTCAGGGAATGTCTCAATTTAAATTCAAACAGAGATGAGGATAAACTTAAATTTAGGGGTGGCAATTCGTGTTATCGTGTCGCGTTCGTGCCTCATTATCGTGTTTTAATATTATCTATCTTATCTGATCATTAATACAACAATAAATATTAATTTGAATATATTAACAATTTCGTGTCTTTCGTGTCGTGTTTCGTGTTGTATCGTGTCGTGCTGGGCTTATCGTGTCATTTGTCTCTGTAATCGTGTTTTATAATCGTGTCTTATTGGTTCGTGCTAACATGTCGTGCCAGGCATTGCCACCCCTAGTTAAATTGATCCATTAATCATTGCTGGACAGGACACGTCATGATTGACCAGGTGTATACAAGGTCTGCTGATTTGTATGTTGAAGGAGGTCTTCCGGTGAAGCTTTGAAGAGGTCTTCCGCTGAACCTGTGAGGTCCTATAAAAACTATACTTTGGCAAAGTTCTATACACAGTTGCCACGCTAATCGATACGCAGCCCGATTAGCCACTGAAGTATAAAACTAGTGTAATGTGTGAACAGATATAAATCTAATACAAATAAGAATCAACATGCTGCAATGTTAAATGAGCAAGTACATGCAAAGCTTTATCAAATAAGTGCTGCAAAGGTAAATAACGTGCTGTGTTTGGTCGCATCTACCGAGATAGACTGCCTACGTATCCTTAGCCAAGGAATCAGACCAATCGTAGCTCGCCACGCAGCTGTGCGGCATGAATTGTCTCCTCAGGAACTCAGCCTTCACCAGAGAACAAGACCTTTCGCTATGAATCCGGGGTTGCGTGCCCTTTAAAAGAAAGTTTTCCAACACAGCGAAAAATGCATGGAATGCTGTCGCCTTAGGAACTCAGCCTTCACCGGAGAACAAGACCTTTCCCTATGAATCTGGGGTTGCGTGCCCCTTAAAGGAAAGTTTCCAAACATCAAACAAATGCACTGCTAAAAAGGAAAATACCTTCCTTTCATTTACCTTTGTCGTGTCCATGTAGCAAATTGCTGCTGATGTTGCTTTGCTGCCGCTTGCTGCTTTACGTTGTTCTTCGCTGCACTTTGCTGGGGATTTTTCTTTTTGTCACTGTTCCAGTCCTTGCTGGAAAATCTTTTCCCCTGTTCCGCTTATGTTTTCGGCCTTAACTGGAAAATTTTCTTGATGCTGCTGCATTTCTCTTTACTGCCCCTTCTAACCTTGGTCAGAAACTTCCTTTTTCTTGCTGCAACATCTCTTGGTACCAGCTGAGATCATCTTTTCTTTGCTGCTATTTTCTTTTCGCTCCATTTTCTAGCTTCAGCTGAAAATTTCTTCTTCTGTGGCCGCATTTCCTTTTGTTGCATGCACCTATAAATTTTCTTTTCTTTTCTTGTATATGCATTTTCCCCTCTCCCGATTTTTGTTTGTTTGTTTGTTTTGTTTGTTTGTTTTTTCTTTCTCTTTTTTTTTCTTCTTTATGCTCGCCATATCTCTTTATTTGCATGCTTATTATCTGTTTATTTTTTTTCTTCCCCTTTTTTTTTGTTCTGCATGCTCACCATTTTCCTTTATTTGCATGCTTATTACCTCTTTTTTTTTCTTTTTTTTTAACTTTTTTTTGGTTCACCTGGGAATACTTCTGATCTTGCTAGATTTTGGCACTGTTTGACACTTTTGAAGCATTCCTGACTTTACTAATGATGCTTATACATGTCCTATTTATGCATAAATGATGTAATTAAGTAATGATGCGTGAAATTTATGTAATTTATTCTTATGATGCATGATTGAGCTAGTGGTCACTATTTGACCTTATTATGCATGATTTATACTATAAATACAAATGGGACTATATGATGCATGCTTATGCTGCAGGGACATAGTGAATGCCATAAGAGTATTTATTTTCATGATTGGTGGCATTTTATTTTCTTTTTAACGCACATCTAATGCAGCTTATTGGATAATAAAAGCGAATGATGGATGTATGTACTACTTTATTTAATGCAAATGTGATGCCTAAAATTTACAGGATGCCTATTAACATGATTGTAAGTCAAGATGGAAACAGTTAAGGCTAGAGGGGGGTGAATAGCCTTTAAAAAAAACTTCTAGAGTTGATTTGTAAAACATGTAAATTTGACAGCAGAAAACTAGTTTTATCAGTCAGCTGAAAATTGGTCAGCTGGCTGACACTTTAAAAAATGCTTAAGCTGATGAAAGTTGGTCAGCTGGCTGACACAACTGTTTTCAAAAGATGTTGTCGTTTAAAGTTGATCAATGAATATAGAGAGAAAATTGAAATACAAATTAACTGAACAATTAAGCAAACAATTGTTGTTAACTGACTGACACTTAATTAGTTGAAAAACTTCTTAAGCGTTAAGTCAGTTTGCAAGAATATAAGAAGCGGCTGACAAATCAGTTGAAGTGGTTCACAGATAAACTGCTACGTCCACTACCAAGTTGGTCAGACTTGGATTTTTGAAGTGCACTAATTTTATTAAAAATCTATTTGATCTCTAATGGATCAATGTACAACAAAAGACCGGTGTTTGTGGAGAATGATTGAGAAACAATCAAACTCGTGTGACAAACTGACTGATTTCAAAAGATATGAAGTAGGATCACTCAGTGTTTGCCTAAACAATAACTAGAAAGAATAAATCAAAGAAGAGTATCTAGCTAATGTTTTTCTACAAAGACTAAGGCACAGAGAAATTTCTTGAAAGTATAATGGCTTTAGACTTCTGTAAAAATTATTGTCTTCAAGAATGCTTCCGGTGGGTATTTATAGATAATCTTCAAGAGTAACCCGTTAGGAACACATTTTGAATTTGAAAATGTGTTTGGCAGATGCATGATCTTCAAAAGATCCTGTGAAATATTATCTAGCAGAATATCTACTAAAAACACAAAGTAGGAAAGTGTCAGTACATGCATATGATCAATCAAATAAGGAAAGACAAACTGACACTAAAAACATTAAGGTCAGCTGAAGTGAATAATTGACAAAATAATTTCGGGCTGACCAAAGATAAATTAAATTCTTGGCTGACAATCAAGTGGAATGATTTTAAGCAAATCTAATTTAATGCAAGATTCAACAATCTCCTCCTATTTGCTTAAAACCATTCACTTGAATGCAGAAAGCCAAAAAACAATTGCTTAAGTTCCTGCAAAAGTGATGTTAGTACAGCAAGCAGATAATATATGAAGGAAAGTAGCTTAAAAGTACCAAATGTAAACTACAAGTAAAACATGAGTTTTAAAGTTGTTCAAAGTTTAGAGAAATGAGATATCCAGTTGGCTGATGTGGATCCTTCAGTTGTATTTGTCTGCTTCAACTGATGGACCAACCTCAGCTTCATTTCCCTTTACTTGTTCAGCTTCCTGTACTTGTTCAGCTTGGCTTCCTTTTTTTTTTCTTCTTCGCTTGTGCTTGGTTTCTTCGCTTTTTGCTTCGTGCTTCGAGAATCTTGTTTTCGGCCATATCATCGTGCTTTTACGCTTCTTCTCCCTGAATCTTGTTTTTGTATCAGCCTCCTCCTCGAATTGAAGGCTCGGTTGGCCCATTCTTGCTGGTAGAACAAGATGGTCCTCCAGTCATCCATGTTGGCTTCACGAGGAGCACCAGCAGCAATGGCAGCTTGCACCTCGGTGGTGATGATATGGGTAAGGTTGGGAAGCAGAGAGGCTATTTGCTGTTGAAGTGTAGCAAGCTGGTTGGTGTGGTGTGTGAAAACTGACTTCATTTGCAAATGATGGACATACAAAAGATCTAACTTGGCTGACAGAGAGAGAGAACCAGGGGTCGCAGGTTCGGGGGCAGGTGGCTGAGAGGGTCCAGGCTCATTAGAGAATAGCTGATAAGTATGGATATCAGCATCCTCAGAGTGAGGAGGGAAAAAGACATCCATGGGGTAGGCTAGGATTTGGGCGTCTTGTGACGACCCGACCCAGATCCCAAGACGAGATCCTAAGGTCGTGCCGTCAGGACAAGCTAAGAGACAGACAAGCACCTGCTAAGCATAATGGTGCGAGTCAAAAGATGAGCCATCAAGCTCGAAACAGAAAGGTAAAGCCATAACGGCGAATTGAACCAACAAAAACTAAAACCTGCGGAAGCAAAAACAAAATGGGACCCGAGCTAACAAGCTCCGAAATAAAAACAACCAAAGAGATAGTAAATCTCTCGGCCCAAAAATTCGACGCACGTGACGCAACATTAGACACGCGCAACAAACCATCGGCAACCAAAGGCCGGCAACTAACAAAATCCCAACCTGATAAACACCACTCAACGGCTACAACATGCCGGAGGGACAATTCAACTACAACAATATAATATCAAATGCTAAACCACCAACCAAGATCTCACGACTAAAGCTGTCGGAGGTAGGAACAACAATAACACAGCACTAGAATAAACGAGCCACACATGCTCGAAATGACAACGGGAATAATTTCTAAAGATACAATAGCTCGGCTATACTAGCCGGCTCCCAAATACACAACAATAATATACTACTATAATCTACCCAAGTAAAGTCTACATAACTTTACATCCGTGTCTCACAAATAAATAACAACATTAATATTAAATAACTCCAAGCTTATAGCCCGGAAGACCACCTGCTAGAAATCGCTATCCGAAGTCGCCGCGCTTACTAACGGGATCA
Source organism: Codonopsis lanceolata (assembly GCA_013146195.2). Lineage (NCBI taxonomy): Eukaryota > Viridiplantae > Streptophyta > Magnoliopsida > Asterales > Campanulaceae > Codonopsis > Codonopsis lanceolata. The sequence continues at coordinate 4,424 of JABEVN020003877.1, read as the reverse complement.
CTGCACACACTAGGGAAAACAACCACACGGAGTGAGTCATAATGACCCAGTAAGTTACTACATGCAACTGTATGGCATATTATGTCATGGCATGGCATAATGCATAAGCATATAAAAATCATGGTATCATACTAGTATACCAACAATAAACATGCACTTAATTACCCAAGCACATCATCTCACATAAACCACATAGCATAATGTCTTTCATATAAATACTCATAATTAAACATGTGTAACAAGACACGTAAATCGAACCGTTACAACCAAATCCGGGTCCAACACCCAACCAAACTTACCATGGGATTCATCCTCAATCCAAAATCCAGGTTCAATACCCAACCAATCATACCCTGGGGTTTCGTCCCCAAATAATCACAACTCATCAGTTTTCCTTTTGAGTACTCGTTACATTCATCCAACCTAGGATGAGAAATGAGAGCTCGATGTCAAGTTAGATGGCATAACTCGAGATCACATCCCACTATTGGCCAAATAGTGAGGAGAAAGGGAACCAATGCAACGATTCATAGCGATTGTTTCCAAAGGCTATGAATCGTCCCATTGCCAACACTACAACCAAACCCGCCAGCTGGACTCAAACCAAAAATGCTCAAGTAGCTATTTACTTGCATAAACCAAATGAGACCAAGTTTATTAATATCGGGCTCATTAAATCATGTAGGACATAATGCTCTACAACATCCCATAAACCATGCACATATTTGCATATAAACAAGTAGGACATAATGCTCTACAAAATCTCATGAACAATGCATATATTTGCATATGACCAACATGTTCAACTAACTTACAAGTTTAGTTCAAGAACCACATATTGAGGTACTCATTATTCCTCAAGTCATCACCCAAATCAAAGATAGCATATAAGATTAATAAATCATAATGTGAGGTCTACAATAATCCTCCACTCTAAATCAAACCAAGGACTACTACGTTAGTCTAAGAATATCCACAACTCAAGACTTAATATTTTAGTCTTTATTTTAAGTACACCGGACTCGATCATAGTCCTAATCGTCATATATGATCGACATCACTAATTCCATACTCAAGAACATCAAGTGCTTTTATATGCACGCAACCAAAATCCTTAAGGGGAGAATTCTTTCTTAATCATCTCTTAATTATACTCGTGACCATACGTTGGTCTCTAATGTCACGTGCTCTAACAAGCATGCTCAAAATATATTTCTAATAAGTCTCCATAACATGAATGTCTCAATTGGACACAAACCCAAAACCCCGGTGTGCACAATCATAACCAAACAAACCCAAACATTGTAGGGTTTCATCCCAAGGCTCATTAACATTTTATTGGCCTTATAACGACTCCGTTGAGTCTTAATACTACATTTCATTCTTTATGTGTTTCATAAATCCACACTTTAATATCTCATTAAAGTTTACAACAAAATCTCAATATTCATTCGGGCTTGATTCCCAAGCCTAAAAATCCATAAAGTTCATCATAATTATAATTCCATTTAAAGTTTGGAGACTATGCATTTCACAACATTAATCAAGCGAAATCCAATCGTCGTAGGATTTCAACCCAAGTTCGTTTAGCACATTATCGAACTTATAATGACTCTGTTGAGTCCAATCTACACTTTCCAAAATTTAGGGCATAGAAGCCATGGGCCTCAATACCCCCCTATGTTCATAACTATCATCAATAGCCATCTTCCCAAGTTCATTGAACTCACATAAACCCAACAAAACACTTACCAATACAACATAGAACAAATTCGCCAGTTTGTGCATAAACTCATTTAAGTCACCTTACCAATCATACTCTCCAAAACATGAATAAATCACACATCATGGATTAATATACTCTACTATACATGTATAACATAATAATCAAGCTTACAATCATGTTTAATAAGCCAAATCATAATTTGGGCAAAATCCCCTTCCAAGTATCTTCACCAATCATGCTCAACACACATGAACAATTCACATAACAAGGTTTAATAGACCACTTAACATATGAATTTCATACTAATCTAGGTCTCACATAGGTTCATCCAAGAATCTTCAGCAACTAGAAACCTAGGGTTCATGGCATCTCTAACAACCCTAGAAATTGCACCCATTGACCTCACTTAGCAAGATGATTGTTTTCCTAGGGTCAATGGGGCCAAAAAGAGAGGAAGAGGTAGAAACTTACCTTTGTTCAGCCCCTAACAAGCTGTAATCCCGAAATCCTTGGTGTTGGTGTTGTTCTCCTCAACCTTCTCTTCAAAACTATGGTGTAGATTGGGGGAAGAAGATCCCAAGCAATGGCCTCCAAGATCGAACCCTCAAGAACCCTAGAAATCGCCTCTCTCAAGCTCTCCCACGTCTTTGTGGAGTGTTCGCAGAAAACGGATGGTTAAGTCGTATTTTGTGGCTGATAAGTGTTAGAGAGTAAATGGGTTTAATTTAAGTGGGTGGGGTTATTTCTCCTTAATTAGCCAACTTAATCCACCTCTAAAACTCCATTGGGTGTTTAGGATGTGTCTTAGGTTAGTTAGGAGGGTTTAGGATTAGTTTAGGTTGGGTTTGGGTGGGTATAAGTTGGACGACATTTCAATTTTCCAACAAAATCCCGTAACAGGGAATCAGGGACCAATGCGGTCGCTTGGGCTTCACATGATGTGAGCGCATCATGCTGGATTCAGCACATCTCCAATTTCGTTCCCTTGCTCGGTTTAGGTCGCTCCCCCATGCAACCTCAAGTTTTCCAAAGCCAAAAAGTGACTAGAATTAAACCTTAATGACCTCCAATCTATAACCAAGGCAATCAAGCCTCAAACCTCAATCAAACATGGCCAAGAACTCAGGCAAAACACTCCCGAACGACAACCGAAAAGGTCAAACGGAGAAGGGTTAACGCTAGAATCAAACTAGCAACCAAACCGACGATGTGACAACCCATGATTGTTAACACTTAAAAGGGCTATAGAATAGGACTAAATGCCTCTCAGATGATGAACAACAGATATGAGAAAAGGACTCCCGAAGGGCGAGACGATCACCCGGCTTAATCTCAAACTACGCGATAAGGAGAATTGTTATCCTCGAAGCGTCAAAACTTCACGAAACTTAAGGAATACATCCAAATAGATGTATAATGCATCTAAACATGTTATTTAATCATCATGTAAATATCCAGGACCAAAACGAGGTCAGGAACACGAAACGCAAGCAAATTCTCAATCGCGTCGCATTTCGACTATCGTCGAGTTACGACTTTTGACTTTAGCAAGTCCACAACTATATGACATGTCTTAAAAGTATTTTTTGTCTTAATTTGATCTCTCATACACATTTAGACTCTCTCACAAACCCAACGAGCAATCAACCAAAGAAGAAATGCGAGCATTGCACGCAATTCAAGCTAACCGGGAATCGGGGTCTTACACGTCTGGCGCATGTATGGGTTCAGGTAGAGGCATGTCTTCGGGAAAGACAATTTTGGTGCCTGTAGGATGATGTAAAGCTTTGGAGACAATCTCCCTTTGTTTTCTGGCTTTCATACAGGCCAGCTGAGAAGGGCTAAGAAGGGACTCATCCTCAGAGGTGGACTTGGAAGAATCAGATGATGAGTCTATGGGGGATTGGTCAACAGATTTTTTAGAAGAGGAAGAATCAGAAGTATCTGCTGGAGAAACCTCAGGTTGAGTAGGCTTAATGGTAGACAAGGGACTGACTGAAAGGGTGAGAGATGTGTGAAGGGATAGATCAGGTAGAACAAATAGAGCGGAGGCCTGGTTTGGGTGAGAGGGTATGTCAGTTGTGGGAAGAGGGGGAGAAGCAGCTGCAGTGTCAGCTGATGAGATAAGAATAGCAGCTGAAGGATCAGCTAGAGGAGCAGGTGCAGCTGACACGGAGGGGATAGGAGTATGAATGGTATCAGTCAAGGGAGGAATGGGAAGGGATGGAGTGACTGACACAAGTGTGACTGGTAGGGGTATGGCTGACACATCTTGAGCAGAAGAGGGAGTGGCTGACACGGGTGTAACTGTTGGTAGATAGACTGGCATGGGGATGGATGGTTGAAGAACTGGCACTGATATTGGTAATGTAGGGAGAGGAACAGTAGTAGGAAGTATGGAAGATGAGGCATCAATAGTGGGACGGAAAGAGGGTAAAGAGATGGATTGCAAAGTAGATGTGAAAATAGCTGTGGGCTCAGCTGAGGCTAGAACTGGTAAGGTTGTGGCTGACACAACAAAGGGAATAGGAGAAGGAGTGATATGAGGAACAGTCGGAATGGATTATGTAATCAATGGGGCTGGTTGACTAGACATTGCATCAGGGAAAGCAGTGTTCATAGAAGCTCCTCCTGGCATGGAGGCCATCTGTCTGTGGAGTTCAATATAGGCTTGGTTTGCAGTGTTAACTGCATCCTG
>JABEVN020003876.1:0-16573 GCA_013146195.2 Codonopsis lanceolata | reverse complement strand
TGTGCTACCTAGACAAACCCGCATTTTTTCTTTTCAATTTTCACAACTCCAACATTAAGCGGATTACTTATGTCTTAATATGCCTTTTAATTAAAACGTGTTGATTTTTTTGGCCTATATATATTGGAACCATTCTCCTGGCGAGGATACACTTCTTGAGAAAAATCACGAACTTCTTTCTCTATAAACCTACATATTGCATTTCATATTGTGTATCTTTTCTTGGCCTCCTATTTGGTGATAGATTTCTGGCACTTGTTCAGTTCACCGAACCTTCAATACATAGTCATCTGGTACAACCGTTGTATCATGAGAGACGATCATCTCGTGTAAGAACTCCACACACTTACAGGGAGTGAGACGAATAACGTTTCAAGGAAACTGTGTATTACATAGGGCTCGATTAGCAAACTTCAAGAGCAGACTTGCTTTCTTCCATTAGCAGACTTGCTTCCTTCCACTAGCAGACTTGAAAAGCATACTTGCTTCCTTCCACCAGCTGACTTGAAGAGCAGATTTCTCAAGTCTTCTCACATGCAGCCTTCTCAAGCCTACCCACCAGCAAACTTCTCAAGTTTTCTTACCAGTAGACTTCACAAGTTTTCTCACCAACAGACTTCTAAAGTCTTCTTCAGCAGCAGAATTCACAAGTCTTCCCACCAGCAGACTTCTAAAATCTTCTTCAACAACAGACTCCACAAGTCTTCTTCAACAACAGTCTTAAGAAGACTTAACAGTAACATTTCTACTCAAGAGCAACGGTTTTGTTTTCTATTTTAATTATTCTATTTTATACTCTGTAAGATTGTAATAGGGACTTTCCCAACAATAGGAGCTAAAGAGCAAGTACATGGTGCAATATAATTTAATGAAGAACTATGGATCCTTAAAAGTCTGTCATATCAAATTTGATACCCAACAAACATTGGTTACTCTGCTAGAAATATACTTCCTCCTTGAACATAAATGTTATGCGACCACTTTTGTTACATATAACCAAGTAGTTTTACCAGTAAAAGTGGTAGCATCATCTATGTCATGTTGAATGAATGAATTTTTAAAGATCAACATGGTCTTAGTGAGAGGTGACAATTTCATCATTACTGGATTCCATTTTCGTTCCTTGATATTGTAAAAAAGTGATAATAAATATGAGCAAGTAAATTGTAGTCTAATTGCTATGGAAATATGTACAATAACTCTAGAGATGTGCAACAATGTATATGGGCGAGTATAACATACTCTGTGAGAGGTACAATAAATTGTGAGCAATCATAGTCTAAATGTTTATTTTATTGCTTATTGAATTGAGTTTAAATATTTGTTGATATAGTTGTAATAATTAAGTACACATATTATTTGTGTCACCTCATTTTGATCATGACACTATTAACGAAATGGTTTTTGAGTCAAAGACATTTTGGTCATTTCGAGGAATGGATGGTTATAGGAAGTATGTAACTTAAATCGGTTTTCTTTGATTTATCGTCATTTGAATTTGTAATGCAATTTTTATCATCCAACAAATATATAATCGTATAAAAACGTATTCTAAAATATATATAGATTTTCATTCATGTAATAAATAATAATTAAATTCACTTATATTTTTATGTTTACGTTTTAATTATATGTTTAATTTTCATAACGCACTAACCAAAAGATAAAAAATATATTAATATTGATTAATATATATTACGTGCATTTTGTTATGTGATAGTGATAATAATAATAATCGCACATATTTAATGATTGTGATAGTAGTAATCACACATATTTATCGTTAAAGTTTTTTATCGTGATATTAGTTTTTTATCGTGATATTAGTTTTTTTCGTGTATTTAACGCACGGGTGTAAAACTAGTTTTCTTAAAAGGAAAAGTTTTGAAAGATGACAATTAGTTTAGAACATACGAAAAAGGAAAGGATGACAATAATTTGAAAACAGAGAGATTATGTGTTTTCGTCAAACATTAAAGAACTTGAATAATTTAAGAGCAATATTATCCTTATAGTTATTTTTACCATTGCCTTACAACTATGTCTTTAACAAAAAATAACCTACGTGAGTCATCATTTGACAAAGACATAGTTGTAAGGATAGTTGTGAGGATAACATTACTCAAAAAGAGTAGTTCTCCTGTAAGATCGTTTTACAGATCTTAATTCGTAAGAAGAAGTCCAACCTTCTCACAGCTTAATCAACTAACACAGGATGAGTCGGATAAAGAAGATCCGTCTTATAAAAAAATATTCGTAAGACCGTCTTACTCAAGTTTTTGTCCGCTAAAAAAATGATATATCAATCAAATATGACATTTTTTTGACATATGAGGGTCAGAAAATTTATGAAACTATATACAGATTTGAAATTTTGGTGATAACATTAAACTTCTAAATAAATTCAAAGTGTATGTTAGTTCAATTAAATTAATTATATGGAAAACAGAATCACATACTTCAGGGTAAACAAAATGAACAAGTCTTCAAGTTAGTTTCAAACCTAGGTCCTGTGCATTGGGTTGACAGATATTAGAGAGGGAATGGCCGATCCAGTGTATGAAAATTGAAAAAAAAAAAAAAAAAAAAAAAAAAACATAACAAATCCTCACCAAATAGTGTTCGTTTTGTAGGTGAATTTTGGCTTTTAGCTTAAAATAAGTGATATCTAAAATGTTTGTTTTGAATTTATAAGTTATAAGTCAATAAGTTAGGTATAACACTGTTTATGTATTAAAAAACCAAAACCAAAAAACTAAGTTTTCTTAAAAACCAAAAGACAACTATTCATTAATAAACTTTTGATTATTATCATCTTACCCTTTTCTCATAAATATATATATATATATATATATATATATATATATATATATATATATATATATATATATATATATATATATATATATAAAAGCTAGGAATATTAATTTCAATATTTTTTAAAAATTCAACATTTAATGCCGGATAAGAAATATTATAAATTATTTATTTATTTTGTTATATGGTAAATATTATCAACCTTCGCATATTTGACTAATCACGTTAAAAAGTGAGTATGTATGTATGTATGTATGTATGTTAAAGCTTTCATCAATTTTACTTGTTTTCTACAAACATTAAAGAATTTGAATAATTTAAGGTTGTGCTAAACGTAACATATATATTACAATAAAGTTCATTCTCACACATGTGCAATTAACTAAAACTATTTAGAGATTAAGATTAAATTATTTTTTTTAAAAAATTATGGTTGAGATTCAATCTCATATTCACATGTGTGAGAGTAGTTATCCATTTTTAACTCTCTATTTTCTCTCACACTGTTACAAAATCACCCCCTACAATTAATATTATGAGCAGTCATACTATGAGATTAATCTTCTAAGCCATTACCCCTTACAAAACATCAACCTTACATTAATATAATCTCACAAGAGAGCTTAATTGATTGACTGAGACTATCTGGTCATGGGGGTTGATGCCGCCGAAAAATCAAACGTTCATAGGTCAGTTACATATAACTCCAAATAACACCCCTCAACTATGGGTAGAGTTCGAATCGCACATTCTATTTAGACGTTGGCGTTTCAATTGACGAAATCAGATATACTGGCACCGTGTCATAGGCACGGGCAGGAAGATCTAGTTTTTTTATAAAAGAGGTTAACCACATCCCAATTTCCTATCTCTACACCCCATGTATTGCATTGTACATTGTAGGGTACAACATCTTAATACAATACATGTGGTGCAGAGATAGAAAATTGGGGTGTGGTTAGCCCCACAATTTTTTTATAAGTATTTACTCCATCCGTTCCAAGCAAAGAGTCCACTATACTATTTTTAGATTTTCACCTTAAAAGTCTACTTTCAAAAATAATGCTTATAATTTCTATAACATTTCATCTTTACCATCCACTTGTGTTGTAAGTATATTTTTTGTGGTTAACTATTGATTTAATTAATAATAACTTTGATGTGGCAAAAAACCAGTATTGAGTTGTCTGATTGAACTGTATGATATCTGGACTTGATCTGCTTCCTTTAACCTGTCTAAGAACACAAAATCACCTTAGTGGAAATGCAAGGCTTGGCCTCGTGAAACCACTCCGGCGTGAGAGTAAGTATCGTGTGAGAGTCAAAAAGGAATTTGACAAAGGTTCGAAGCTCAAGAAAGAGTGTGTACCTTGTATATGAGTTATGGAGGGGGTATTTATAGGCCCCTTATGACGTAGAATCCTTGTGGGATTCAGTTTACATAGTTACCTAACCAATTTAGGAGGAAATCCCTAAATTGTAGGCGTGATAGGCGGCTGGCCGCATGAATATAGGAGCAGATATGGTAAGTGTCCTGCTCAGATAAGGAAACCTTTGACTTGTCTTTGAGAGAAAGTTTCTAAGGTTCCCTGCTCGATGCTTGTCCGGGCGAGCAAAGCTCTGCCTGGCTATATGATACAGGTCTGGTGAAGACAAGGGTAGATCCCGGGCATAGCCCTTCGTCGGGCAGGCAAGGCTTGTGCTCAACCAGGTTTAGACGAGAGTTATCTGATCGGTACCTCACTAGCTCTGCCAGCTAGGTCGGTAGGTCTCACGATAGTTGAGCTCGTGACTGGCACGTGATGATCGCTCGTGCTTTGCTCGTGACCAGGTTTTGGTCGGGCACATCAATGGCCCTTAGCTCCTTGTCTAGCGAGTATTCATGCTCAGAACAGGGAGCACTTATGCTCGGTGTTGTTGCTTATGTATCGGGTCCAACGCTTGTGAATTTTTGAGAAAATTGTGAAAGGACTGGAAGACGTACCAAAATGTTCTGGAACCTTGGCGCGCGAGTGGACAGCTGAAGCGTATTGAGGAAGCTTGCCGTTGAGAGTGTAGTAGGGTGACTAGGCGAGAAGGCACGTGAGCCGTCAAGAAATGGTGTCACTTGATGGAGGCACGGTTCACGAAGCGACGCATTAAATGTGCGCGTGCTGGGGTGACGTCAACCATCCTTGTAGGCGCCGTTTGGGCGTCCATTTTTCCCCCCAAAAGCTGAAGTGTCTGCCTATATAAAGCCATCCCCCTCTCTCTTCCATTCTTTTACAGATTTCGAGTTTTCTAGACAGGGAATTTTCGTCCAAGCTTTGCATTCTTGCTACTATTGCCGAAGGTTTCCAGATTCCGACCGGTGCTTGCAACTAGAGTTCGAAATCCTTTTTCGTTTCTAATTTCATCGGTTCCGTTTTCCCCAATTTGTGAAGAGCCGTCCGTCTAATTTATGACAATAAGTATTTAACTGTTCCTGACCTCTTGTTTATTTCTTCACTTTTTGGGTTTGATGAAGATTCTGGGTTCATCTCCTTCATCTCTATGGATTTATAGGTAGAATTCTTAGGTTAGAATAAGACCTTAGATAGAGATCGAGGAAAAGACCGAGTAGTTCAGTCCGCTAGGTGGGTATGGCCCCTTGGTGTACTTAGACTTAGGAGTTTTCCCCTCTTGCTTCATTGATTATCCGGGCAAATTTTTGACTTTTCTTCCTCGATCTCTTTGTGGATATGTCTCATGATTCAGATAACAACAAGGAAGCCTACAACTACGGCAAGCATAACGACCATTTAAGTAACGAGAAGACTCCTTCCCTAAGCTATATGCTGGAGGAGGAAGATGAATCTGTGGTCGGAGAGGCCATTAGTGGGCGTGTGCCCGCTCTAGTGGTTGACTTGGTAGACTCTTCCAGCGAGCATGGCCCTTCGGGAGAGGAAAGTGTTGACTGTGAAGAGACCGCTGTTGGGCCTGACCCCGAACAACAAATAGAGAGGGAAGAGCTCGCAGCGGAGGAGATACGCCTAGAGCAAGGGGAAGCGGCTAAAGGAGCCTCCAAATCGGATAAAGTGGATGTCAGGCCTCTAGCCCGATGCATGAAGAAAACTGATCGTTCTCAAATTGAGGCCACAATTGATGATGAGGCTGCAGATGAAGATGACGAACCCGACTGTTATGTGAACGCCAATGAGACTCGGTATGCTACACATTGGGCCTCTCTGGATACGACAGATAAGGTGAAAGACTGGCTCACCTCCATTGGTGTGGATTCCGCTAACTATAGGGTGGATAAGATGGATGTGCCCACCAGTGTGGAGCTGCCCCGCGACCAACATGAAGGACTCCTCTTTTTTGCTGATTTTTTCAGGGTCGGGCTACGCCTTCCGCTGGAACCTTTCTTGGTAGACTTTTTGCTAGATGCCTTGTGGCTTGATGCTGAACACAGTCCGGGGCAATCACGGCCTTCACCGTGGCTTTTCGTTTGTTATGTTTTGAGCCGGACATGTTCCTACTCCGGAAACTATTTATTTTTGCCCCGAGCACAGGCAGACGGATCGAAGTCAGATCCAACTCAAATTTTTTACGACTCTTGAGTGATGTCCCTGGCAAAGTTGAGGTTTGGGATAGGCGAGTTCTCTTTATCGAGTCCCGAGCTGGATAGCTGTTTGCGCCCACGGCGAGTGTTGAGATGAAGATCCTTAAGGCTTCGAAGCAGGATTTCAGCTCAAGTGATACTGCTAGTTTGTTGGTGTTAAAGATTGCTATTGGGGTTGTCGAGGAGAACGACAAATGGGTCGGCCAGAACTTCTTGCTCGATTGGAAAGAGCTGGTGTGCAACCCACGGAATCTATGTTTGGTGGCAGTGATCCGAGCTGATCTGTCCGGGGTGGAGTCCTTTTTAACTCATGAGCCCAAAAAAGTTCATCCATAATGGGGTGACTGCCATGGGCAGAAATTCAAAAATGAGTGCACTGTGTGTTAGTGGCTTGGTGTCGGGGCAAGCTATTGGCCCGTATTTTAGGATAGAGATGGTTGTTGCTGGCTGTTATAATTTTTCTTGTCTCAATCATTTTTTGCGCCTCGTCACTGTACTGATCATCTTTCTTTTGTTTCAGAAATGAGGAGCCTTGCATTGTTGAAGCAGAGGAAGAAACTGGCTGATCAGTGAATAGCCGATCTAAAGGCTAGGGCAAGGAGCCCCAGGCCTTGCCGAAGGTCCTCTTTAGCCCTCCAGCCAAAAAATCCCATGCTCCGAGCAAAGCTCCAAACCTGGTTGAAAAAACGGTGGCTCCTAAATCCCTTGCCCGCGAACACAGAGAGACCGGTGAGGCCGTTACTGACAAGGTCATTGAGACCACTACTGCTGAGATCACCAAGGTTCCTGCTGCCAAGGACGCCAAGGCAGTGGCTAAAAGAAAAAGTAATTCCCCTCCTCCTCCTGCTCGGACCACGCGTCAACACGACTCAGGCTCTGAGCCTATCTCTGCCACTCCCCCAGCTCTAGACGGGGAGGCATCATGGAGGCGTCCTGACTTTGGGATGCCTGCCACCCTCAGTGCTACTCGGGCTCTTGTGAAGGAGATTGAGGGTGGTGCCCCAATTCTTGGGGGGATCGATCTAAGTGCCCATGAAAGCCATGTCGGCCTGGTTGGCAAGGGTTTTATTGAGCGAGCTATCCACGACTGCTTGGCACTTGATCGGAAAATTGCTGGTCATGTGTCGATTGGGCAAGTTGGCCTTTGTCTGAGCGAGGTAAGAAAAGATGGTGTTTTTTAATTTTATTTTCTCTTTTGTATTCATACTGACTGCGTTGTGTTTTGCTCGCAGAGTCGCATGTTGCCTCTACTTGCACCAATCTATATGATCGCTATAACGTGGAGAAAGAGACTCGCAAGAAAGCAGAGGCTGACAATGCTACTAGGGAGGCCCTTTTGAAAAAGAATCATGAGCAAGTTTCTGCCCTGGCCGACCAGCTCAAAGAACTAGAGGTTGTGTCCAAGCAGAAAGAGACCGAGCTGCTTGAGCGTAATCTTCAGTTGGTCACTCAGAATAACACGCTGGCAGCTGAAAAAAACTGAGCTAGTGGGCCAGTTGAAGAAGGAGCGCACCACTGTGGACGGGTAAATCAAGTAGAGGAGCACTGCTGTTGAGCGAGATGCTCTTAAAATGCAGGCGGTCAAAGACGCGACCACTGTGGCTGACCTCATGAAAAAGCCGCCGTGGAGAGACAGCAGACTTCAAGAGCTTGATTTTGCTGATTTTGAGGCTTCCGTGGATGAGGCTATCATTCTCTACTTTTCCCATGGCGCCAATCATATTATGAGGATGCTCGTTGGTCATGGCGGGGTGGGCATGCAGACAATGGCAGAATGGGTCGTGCTTGACCCCCACGACAATGCTGCTCGCCAGTTTCATGACTTGGTCCCTTACACGAAGGATGAACTTGAAACTCTTGCCAAGGCCGATGTTGAAGCTAGGCACGAGCCTTGGGTCCTTCCGATGCCGTTGGACGTTAATGTTTGCTCGCTGATCGAGGCTTTGGAATCTGAGGATCAAATTGTGAGAGACAGCGAGCAAATGCTTGTGGAGGCTGCTGCCAAGGCTGAAGCAGATAAGGTCGCTCGTAAAGAGCTGAATGCTTAATATGAGGTGCAGTATAGTGCCATTGCTAAGAGTCTTCCTCCTCCCCTGGACCAGCCTTAGATTGAGAATACTTCTGTCCGGCCTGCACGCCACTATTTTTTGATTTGTACATGTAATTTTTCCCAGCTTTTTAATAAAAACTTTGTTCTGCTCGATTGATGTTCTTTTACTTTTGTTTTTCCTGCATTTAATTAGTACTAACATGCATGTGTATGAGTTATTTTAGCGAACATAATTTGATCAGGCATGCAAACTTGTGTAAATAGTAACTTAACCATAATAAGGCTAATTAAGCGGACGTGTTGCGTACGAAAAGCCGCTGCAGTATGCTATTGACTTGTGAAATTACTTGAATGCGCGGAGTTAAGTGTTGTAGCTGCTAATCTGGCTAAGGATGCACCGAATGTCGAGTTCGATTGAAGTTTTTGGCATGGTTCTAAAAATTGGCCTAGGCACTACCTAGACACTAGGAGGCATACAAACATCGCAACTTTCTTCATATCAGCCAAGAAAATCATTTGCAGGAAAAATCACCGACTACAAATAGCTTAGCTAGGCTCAGCTGACAAATCTATGGAATTGGACGAGCTATTATTGGACACTAGTGCAATGGCGCTATCAGAGGAGGATGAAACGAGAAAAGAGAAAAAATAATAATGAAGAGAGAGGGTGTTGATTCTTATGTTTAGATTCATATATGTTCAGTACATTACATTAGTTTTATACTTTAGTGGCTAATCGGGCTGCGTATCGATTAGCGTGGCAACTGTGTATAGAACTTTGCCAAGTATAGTTTTATAGGACTTTACAGGTTCAGCGGAAGACCTCTCCACAAGCTATATCGGAAGACCTGCTTAAAGCCCACAAACGGTAGACCTCGTGTCCACCTGATCTTCTATGACGTGTCCTATCCAGCAATGACTCATTGGATTAATTCAAACTTATCCTATTCACTATTTGAATTAATCCAAGACATTCCCTGACATATCAAGCCGCCGAAAGCAACTTTCCGAAAAGCAGGAAGACTTTTCGTCCCGAATGAAAGCGAAAAAAGCATCGCCTCCTACTTTCTCCAACTACTCTCAGATCTGACACCTAAATCGCCCACCTTTTTGAAGATCTCAGAAATCATTCCCTGCTCTAGATATCTGTGAAGACGAAAATCATTGACTGACAGCCCCATGCATTTAATGCATTGTTGAAAAGAGCTGTTGAAATATTCGTCTTCTCCAACGGATCTTTTGAAGTGCACCTGCTATAAATGCTGCCATTGAAGACTGAAAAAAACAGCAACTGTACAGAATCAATCGAACACTTAAAGGATTGCTCTGAAACTTCATAAACTCCAAGTCTTTCAGCTCAGTGCAATCAAAAGATCCTCTACAGATCTAGAAGTCCTCGTCAACAACAAGAAGCTGTTCATCAACACTTATTGCTTTAACTTCTTGTTGTTTACTTTCATTAACTATACTTCTGCACGAATTAAATATCTTTTCACAGATATTTAATTCCCTAGACCCCAAACACAAGTCAATATTTTGTACACGATCCATTAGGGATATTCTTTGTAATTGATCTAAGTGGAAAACATAGTGCACTATTTAAATCCAAGGTTGACTGCCTTGGTGGTGGGACGAGTAATTTTATAGTGTGAACCATCCCAAAATACTTCGTTATTTCTTCTTGCTTGTCCGATATTTGAACCGCTTAAGTATTTTGATTATCTTTATCCATTTACAGCAGAACTTAAAGTAATCTGTAAAGGTCTACCGGTAGTTCTTATCGGCAGACCTGGATCAACTTTTTTGAAGGTCTTCCGCTACTTAATCTTTTCAATAGATTATAAGTACCCTTCAAAGAATTTACTTAGAAATTTTTTTAAGTGCTTAATAAGTTATTCAACCCCCCCCCCCTTCTAGCTTATTATTGTGCCCATTGTGACCCACAATTGGTATCAGAGCCTTACTCTTTGAAAACAAGTTTTTCCGAGATTAAACTCTTGAGAGATACGATAAAATGGCACAAACACACTACATGCTGCCTACATCTAATGCTAACCACGTCCCAATATTGGACGAATGTCATTTTGATGTATGGAAGGATAAAGTAATGAGATTTATGAACTCTATTGATAACAGATTATGGAAATGTGTTACTACAGGTCAACATGTACCAATGAAGCCAAATCTTCTAGCCTCTTTTGGCAGGAATCACTGAAGTACCTAAAGAAGAATCTGAATGGACAGAGGATGATAGAAAGTGGTAGAACTTGACAAGAAGCAATCAACATAATCACAAGCTCTCTAGACACAAGCACATACCAGAAGTGATTCGATGTACAACCGCAAAGAGATGTGGAAGCTCTTGTGGAATACTTGGAAGGAGACCAAGACACAAGAGACAATGTAAAATATACATACATCCAGCCGGTTTGATTCCTTCAAAAAGGATCCTAAGGAAACCTTGAGACAAGCATACGATCGCCCGGTGAGGTAATAAATAGTTGTTTTCTCTTGGTAAAGCATTATGACAAAAAGGAAATGAACATGAGGTTTCTAGGATCTCTAGGTAGCTTATGGCATGTTAAGACCACGGCTATGAAAGAATCCAAGAACTTAACGAGATGACTCTCCGTAGTCTCACAAGTTTGAAGGTTTATGAACTTGAAGTAAATCAAGCTCTAGAGCAAGACAAGCAGTTGAGCGTGTCCTTGCCGGCCATGGTCTAGAAGAAATCACTGTTGAAAACAAACCTTCCACTTCTTCCAGTGAAAATGATTTTTTATCA
Organism: Codonopsis lanceolata; assembly: GCA_013146195.2. Taxonomy (NCBI): domain Eukaryota; kingdom Viridiplantae; phylum Streptophyta; class Magnoliopsida; order Asterales; family Campanulaceae; genus Codonopsis; species Codonopsis lanceolata. The sequence goes on along the minus strand of JABEVN020003876.1, from coordinate 5,338 downwards.
GACGAACAATTTGCCATGTTTGTAAAACGTTTTCAAAAACTCGCAAAATATGGAAGGAAGAACACTCACCAACAATCTTTTAGAAAGAATTGTGAAAGCTCATCTAAGGAAGAGCTTGTGTGTTTGTAGAAAACTGGTCATTTGCCTCAAAATGTCCTAAGCCAAATTGAAGCATACCTGAAAACCCTCCTTTAGAAAATTTCAAAAACAAAAGGGTATGTTGGTTGAGGACATAGAAGACAAACAAGTTGTTACATGGTTTGAGACGGATTCGAGAAGAGGAGGAAGAGGATTGTGAGCAAGCTAGCATATGGCAATAGCTCATGATTCGTCCTACCTATGACTCCGAAAATGAAGTCGAAGTTTCACACAAGTCCCTTGGATAAAAGTGAAACCAACGTGGCTGACTTCACTAGGAAGAACTTCTCAAGGGATAATCAAGATATGCTTGAAGAATTTAATTCCTTTAGAGTAGCCTATGTTGGCCAAGAGCGTGAGAAACTTATTACGGTGAGAAATCTTCGATGGCGGTGAGATTCAAACTCTCAATAGTTGTCATCAAGAGAGTATCAAGCGAAGGAAGAAAACAAATTCCTTTTGGTAAAATTGATTGTCTATCGAGGCATCAAAGGACTTGACCTAGAGAAATTGCCTTGCAAAGACAATTGACTCTGGGCGACTCTCAAAGATACATTCAAAGAAATCCTTTCTAGCCAAAAATCTAATAATGATAAGCGGCATAGGATATTCGGATGTGCCTTTTCCGACAATCTCTTCGTGTCATAGAAAGGTGAATTCTCAGAGGCGCTAATGATATTTCCTTCTCTAAGCAGACATTTGAAAATATAGGGAACAAGGACTTGGTTATTCAAGTGTCCTTACGTTTACCCCAAAGTTCGGAAAGGAAAAGCCAAGAAGTGATTTGGATTAAATGAGAAAGCACGAAAAGGGAGCAGGTGAAAGAAAGTAAAGTGCTGTAGGCAACAACTATGCTAAGGCAAAGTCTGCAGGCGGTAGACCTACTAAACTCTAGGTAACTATCAAGTTTGTCTATGAAGCAGGGCAAGGCTCCTTTCTTGGTTGAAGGTAAACTTAAGGTATTCTGAAGTCCTCCTCCTAAAGGGGTAATTAACAGAAAAAAGCTAAAGCTAAGTCATCTGTTTGACTTACAGGGAAGACTCAAAAAGAACCAACTAAGTCTACCATCAACAAGCAATTTGAACCCAAGAATGGATGTCAAGAAAAGGAATGATCATAATCACTCTTCGGTTAAAGTCACTAAACGGTTTATATGGACTTTTTCATTTCATAATGTCTTTTTAGGTTGTCAGGCCATGCAGAATGCTGCTAAGGTTCACTCAAGATCTCAAAGCCCTAGTTCTCTCAAGGTCGGCAGTATGGATTCAGGTTGTTAATCCTTAGGACCCAAAGTATATAAAGGGGACCTGGTTGCTTTATTCTTTTCAAAAATGCTTCATGACTATAGAATCGGAAAACAAAGACATACATCACCTCAAACTGGTGGTTGCTCAAGACACATGGCTGGGAACATAAGTCTTCTTAATATATATTTGAAGCAAAAGGACCTACATTATTTTTAGGAATAATGCAGAGGAAAGACAATTGGATATGGCTCAATCACTGAAAGTCTCTCCATAACAAGTTTCTCTAGTAAAGTGGGTTTAAAGCACAATCTTGCAGGATATCCCCCAAATTACAGGACTTCTTAAATTCAACTCCAACCCGGTGCTTCATCAATGGCTAGAATCAAGCAATGACAAGGAAATGTCTATGTCGTTGACTTAAATCTTCTAGGAGATTCTCAAGCCTTTACCCTAGTAGCTGAAAAGCACGTTAAAACAACAACCATGGCAGCGCGTCTCGATCACCTCAACTTCAAGCACCTCTCCAAGCTCTCCAAAAAGGAGCATCAAATTACGGTGTCTGCCGACCATGTGAGAAGTTGTAAAGCTTGTCTAGGAGAACTCTCCAAGTCTTCCTTCAAAAGAAAGTCTGTTTTATCAACAAACCCACTCTTCAACTGCATATGGATCTCTTTGGACCAATGCAACATCCAAGATTTCAAGACACTTGGCTACTTGGCCAGTTGACGACTACTCTAGATTCACTTGGGTTGAAACTATGACATCTAAAGATGAAAGCGTATGATCTAGTCATCTCTCTTTTTGGAGACTTCAAAACTCAAAAGCTTGAAGACATTAGTGACATAAGATCGACAATGGCGAATTCAAGAACAATGGTGTAGAAATCTTTGCGATGACCACGGGGATAGGACACAACTTCTCCGATGCTCCTCAACAGTTGTGGGCGGGTGGAAGAGCGAGAACAACGATTGAGCGGCTAGAACAATCTTGGCGAGGAAGCTAAACTTAGAAATATTTACGGGAAGAAGCGAGTCAACACCGCATGTTTTACCGGAAGCAGATCACAAAACCAAGTTTATAATAAAACTCCATAGGAAATATGGAGGAAGATCCCCAACATAGGATTTCTTAAAATCTTCTTTGCATAAATGTTTTTATTCTTTATAATGGAAAAGAATATAGAGGAAAATTTGATGCAAAAATCGAGACGAAGGAATTTTTTTCTAGGATATTCCAAACACTCAAAAGCATTTAGCATTTCAAGTAAAACTAATTTAAAAATTTAGAATCGTGCATATTTCTTTTGATGAATATGACTTATTAGAGAACCTAGAAAGGCTCGAATGTTGCTAATGATTCGATAATGATGAGGCAGTACAAATACAACATCTACTTCCACTCCTCATCGAGAAAACGGCAAGCTAGAAGAACCATGCAAGTACCTCTTCCTTCACAGTAGACAAGAACTCTGCTTAGGTACCAATTAACTCTTAAATTTGACCACGATCCCATCACTTCCGTTTTACCCACCTTTCTGAATCACTCATCCTTCTTGTTCACGAGAAAATGAAGGTTTGAAGATCTATCTCTTAGAACGATTTTGGTGAATCTCCTTCTCAACCTACTAGAATTCTTAAGGGAAGAACCCACCGTAAGTGATCTTCCTCCAACTTATTGAAGCAAGAGATCATCCCATCTTTCAAATCATTGGTGATCTCAACACGAGTACGTATGAGAAATAAAGTTCGAGAAGAGACTATGTTTGCTTATGCATTTGTATGCGAACTCGAACGAAGATTGATGAAGCTATCGAAGATCATAACTGGATTGAAGCTATGCAAGAAATTTGAACGGTTTGAAAGATGTAGGTATGGAGCTTAGTTCAAAGACCAAGTGATCATCCAAATATCGGCACCAAGTGGTTTTCGAAACAAAAGAGATGAAGAGGAAATGTCACGAAAACAAGCTAGGCGGTTGCACAGAGCTAAAACTGAGGAAGAAGGAATTGACTTTGATGAAACTTTTTGCTCACATTGCTAGACTAGAGCAATCGACTCTCTATGCATCGTTCATAGACTTCAAAGTGTATCGGATGGATGTAAAGAGTGCCTTTGAATGGTGATCTTCAAGAAAGCGGTATCGTGGAAGCGACCTCCGAGATTTGTCATTTCGACAAAAGCGGATCACGCCTACCGACTCAAGAAAGCTCTCTGACCTGAAGCAAGCTCCTAGAAGCTTGGTATGAAACTATCCAAAGTTCTTAATAGAACAAGGATTCGTGAGAGGAAGGATAGACACCACTTTATTCATCCTCAATCACAAAGGCCATTCTCTCTAGTACAAATCTATGTGGGCAGTATCTTCGGATCAAGCAACCCAAGCTTTGTGCAAAAGATTCGAGCGATGCAAAGCAAGTTGGTTGAATGAGCATGATGGGTGAACTCACCTACTTTATAGGGCTGCAGATACAACACTTGACGGAATCTTCATCGGCAAACCAAATAAGCAAAGGAACTAATCAAGAAGTTCGGTCTTGATTCAGCGAAGGATTCGAACTCCAATGTCTACCGATTGCCATCTTGACAAAGATGAGAAGGGAAAGCAAGAGAACGTGACCAATCTTGGGAATCATAAGTTCACTTAACCCTTCGCTAGTAGACGACATTATGTTTGCTTGTTGTGTTTGTGCAAGATTTGTGATCCAAAAGAGTCACATTTGTTTCAGCGCCAAGCGTATCATTAGATATGTTTCAAAAACAACAAATCTAGGCATATGGTATTCCAAAAACAACAATTTCGATCTAGTTGGATACTCGGATCAAGATTATGCGCCCGAAAGTGAAGCGGAAAAGCACCGGTGGGACTTGTCAATTCCTTGAAATAGACTTGTCTCATGGTCTTGCAAGAAACAAGGATCGGTTGTAAATTCAACCACGGAAGTTGAATACATTGCGCAGAAGCATCTGTTGCTCTCAACTCTTATGGATGAAGCAACAACTAGCGGACTACAACATCAAGACTACAAGCGCCCAATCATGTGTGACAACACATCGGCAATTTCGATCTCCAAAATCCACGATAATGCACTCCAAGACAAGCACATTGATATCCGTTTATCACTTCCTCAAAGATCATGTGGAAAAAGGTAACATCGGTTGGAATATGTTCCAACGAGCATCAATTGATGACATTCTCACAAAACCACTGATGCCACGGGTTTGCTTATTTAAGGAGAATTTTGGTATGATTGATCCTATTGCTTAATTTAAAAGTTATTTGTTAATGTTTCTTTCATAAAAGACTTAGTTTTTGATGGAAGGCGCTAAAATTTTCACCTAAGACTCTTTAAATAGACATGGCCAGGCCTTTTTGTCAAACTTTGCTAAAACTCCCTTTAAATAGACGGGGAAACTTTATTCTACTCTCTATTCATACTCTCTCTCGTATACCACTTTGCCATCCAAATCTTTCTTGTTTCTTCTTCTCATCACAACAATGGTATGTTTCTCACATTTCTCTACTTGAAACTCATTTTTTTTCTGTTTTGCATTTCATTTCTTAACCTAAAATTGTTTTGGAATACAAACGGTCATTTTCGAAGTTTCTACAATTCGCCATTGTTGTTCTTAAAAACCTAGAAACTAACAGTCGTTTATATATTTTAAATGTTTATTCTTATGGGAAACTTCTGTTATACATTTCTCGGGTGTGAATACACTAAACATTCTAGGGTTTCAAGTTTTCATTTCGAAAAATACCAATATTCAGGAAACCTTGAAATTTCTGCTTGTTTAGTTCTTGAGGTAAAAAGCCTAATTTTATTTATTTGCATTTCTTCAGTGCAAAGACCTCAAAATCTAAGCGAGACAAATAGAAAGAAATTAAACCCATAAACCGGCATTCCTCCAAGTACGGATGTCAACCTTCCTGGATATCCAACCTTTCCCGCCTCA
>JABEVN020003875.1:0-16572 GCA_013146195.2 Codonopsis lanceolata | reverse complement strand
ATCCCATCGCCGATCAAGGCTATATAAAATTGACCTTTACTTATCCTACTATATTTATGTGATTATGAACTAATAACATTATGAACAATTCTTCGTGAGAGAACCAAAAAAAGTGATTATGCATTTGTGTATATGGGTACTATATAGTCTCATGTTTCTTTGTAAACATATGCTCTAATTACTTGATCTATTTTTACTTTTTACCTTTTATATTAACTTGATTTATTATATACTAGTATACGTGTTTGTGCCATATGCATGGTGTCGGTATGAGATCAGTTCAATAAATGGTTAGGATAAATAAAAACCATAATTGACGGGATAATTCAAACAAAACCCACAATTGAAGGTTTTATTTGTAATTATAGAGGGGTAATTCAAATATAACTAATAACTGAAGGATTCATTTGTAACTCACATACTTACGAATCAATCTATACCGTTAGTTTTGTTTAACGCAATTCGATCAGGGCTACCGGTTAGACCTTGAATTCTTTTATAATATAAATTATATGATATATATGTGATGATAAACTAATAAGATATTCATTTTGTTCTAAACAAAAAGTCTATTAATCTATTTTGAAATATTTCATTCAAAAAATCTACTTTCAAATAATAAGGCTAGAATTAATCTCCATAACCCTTCAACTATACCCTCCACATGTGGTATACACATATTGACCATGATCAAACATTTTTGTACTTCTGATCAATTATAATGATACTTTTTTTTAAATAATTAGACTTTCTAAATATGAATTTTGGTGAAATGGAGTGAGTGCTTTCTTCCCGAGAGAGTATCTAAAACAACGTTTATGCATTTGTACCTTCGTAAAATTGAATACACGTCTGCAATACTATAACTTTAACAATATTTTTCTAATCTCTCGTTGTGTCCCTATGCATGATAAGTTTTTAACATTTTATGTGCTTATGTGAAAGGGACTAACTTGAAATCTTATTTTTAGAATTATGATGAGCCGGGCACCAATAAATGTTTCCATTAGTTGAAGGGCAGCGCATGGGCTCGATACGACCAAGTTGCGGTAAGCTTGCAAAAGAACCTATTCCAATAGTAAAAGATAGTGTCTTCTCTTATAACTCTTAGTTAAAATAATTGTTCTTCTTAGGTGAAGAAGGCGTATCAAGTTCGGAAACCAGCTTTATGACTAAGTACTTTTTGAATATTAGTTTAGAAGAAAACCATTACATTAAATTCATGTAGTTGACATATTGGTCAATATTCTACTTTTCAAGCAAGTCGTGCTTTATATACAAGTCAATTTATATAAATTTCTTAGATATGAGCAAAGAACCAACGAGCTCTATCTCAACTGGTACTGCTCACTTCTTCTAACTGAGAGGTCGGGTGTTTTTTACAACTCTCAATAGAGAGGTTGGGTGTTGAAGCCTCTTTAGAGGCACCGTTGTTGTTCAAGCCTTATCCAAAGGCCCCATTTAGCTACTCACTTATCTTAACGGAAAGGTTGAGTGTTAAAGCCTTACCAGAGGGACCCTGGTACTTCATTATTCTCAACCAAGAGGTCGGGTGTTCAAAGTCTCACCAGAGGCACCATTTGTTTGAGCCACACCAAAGACATCATATATATAATTGTAGCCCTTTTTTTTTTTTAGGAAATAGGGGCGGCACCCTGCAGGATTTTATTGATTAAAGGGAAAGTACAAACTTGAGGGGGAACAACCAGCCTTGCCCTTATAAATAGGAGGACATAGGAGCCTTACCTCGAAATAGAAAATACAAAACAATAGGAAATTAATTAATTCGAACATAAGGCATGCCACTAAAATCAAGACTAAGAAGACCACGAATGTGACGGGGGATCGAGATCTGAAGAGTGGTGGAACTCCGCATGAGAGAGGGAGTCACAAGCTAAATTCGCAAGACTATCAGCCACTGAATTAGCTTCCCTAAAACAGTGACTAAAAATAAGATTTCCCGAAGCCTGGAGACAAAGAATGTCACGAAAAAGATAAGAGTGAATCCAAGGAAAGTTGTGACCCTTAGTAATGCACTCAAAAATAACCTTAGAGTCAGTCTCAACTGTAACTTCTCTAAGGTCATGATCTTGAAGCCACAGAAGGCCAAAGTGAAGAGCTCGAATCTCAGCAACCATATTAGTACAATCACCATAATAAGAGGAGAAGGCATAGATACATCTAGCCATAGAGTCTCGGATAATTCCACCTCCTCCACTGCAGCCTGGATAACCTCGGCTAGCACCATCAGTATTCAATTTGAAGCTACCACTAGGAGGCTTAGACCACATAACAGACTTAACAGTAACTGACTTTCGATGCCCAAAAGTAATGCAAGCAGAACCAGAAAGATCTGAAATGAAATAATTGGCGGCTTGAAAAGTGTCTTTCAGATCAACATTAATATTATGAATTATCACATGAACAGGAGTATGGAGGGCCTCAAAGACAACCCGATTGCGAGCTTTCCAAATATGCCACAAAATAAATGAAGGAATCAAGGAGTGAACCATAGAGTTTCAGTGCAGCCACCAAGAGAAACATCTCTGCTGAATAGAACACGACTGGAAAGGAATATCAAATTTATCATGATAATATTTCAAAACTAGGAAAGCATACCTACTGGATATGAAAACATGTGTGAAAGTCTCCATGTACCCGTCATCACAGCAGTGGCATTTTGAGGCTAAAGAGAAGCCTTTGCTCCAAAGACCATCATCAATTGGAAGTTTTCGCAAGAAGAGCCTCCATATGAAAATGCTTATTTTTTAGGAAGATGTTTGTGCCAAACATACTTGGAAGAGAGCAGCGAAGGGCGGGAGTTCTTAACCAAGGAAGCAGCCGAAGAAAGAGAGAAATGCCCTTGAGAGGTGGCAGCCCAGTACGCACTGTCAGGAGAGTCATTCAGCGAAATAAAATTCTCCTTAATTTTGGAGACCAAGTGAGATGGGAGAGTTATTCCATTGGATAAGCCATGAAGGGAAATGCCGGTAAGGATTTCATGGACAGAAGTGGCATCACAGCCATGAGGTTTAGAAACTGGACAGAGGGTAATCCAATTATCATACCATGGAGAGAAATCACCACTACCGATGATCCAGAAAGTTTGAGGTTCAGCAATCTCTTCAGCTTTTAACATTCTCCTCCAAATATGGGAGCCCTTTGAAGAGACACAACAAGGATGATTTCGCTGACAGTAGTGGGCATGCAAAAAGCTTGTCCAAATGTTAGTGACAGTGCGGAATCTCCACCACAACTTTAGACCATAAGCTCGAGAAAGGTTAGCCATAGAGAGAACTCCTAATCCTCCTTCACTAGTAGGATTACAACAAGTACTCCAAGAGATCCAATGACTCTTTTTCTTGCCTTCTATTTGACCCCAGAAAAAGTTGGAGAACATGTGATCAATCATGGAAGTAAAAGAGATTGGAGGGTCTATAGCAGCGAGAAGATAACTAGAGATTGAAGTGAGCACATACTTTATGAAGGTGATTTAGCCGACAGTATCCAGAAGAGAGCCCATCCAGGAATGTATTCGATTCTGAATTTTTAGCACCAAAGGGTCAAAGTAAGATTTCTTTTTCCGGCCAAAATAAATGGGGCAACCAAGGTAAGTAATAGGAAGAGAACCCTTATTGAAACCCAAAACAGCTTTGATGATGGCGGCCTGGTTGACATTAGTTGAGGGACTAAGAAAGAAATAACTTTTTGAGTTGTTAATGAGTTGACCTAAGACTGCTTCATAGCTTCTAATAATATCCTTGTGAAGAATGATGGAGTTTTTATTTCCGTTACAAAAGATAATAATATCATCTGCAAAAGCAAGGTGGGAAACCACTAGACACGCACTAGAAGTAGAAAAGACTGCAGAAGGAATTTGATGATGAAGGCTGTTAAGGCTTCTGCTAAGCACCTCAGCAGCAATAATAAAGAGACTAGGGGACAGCCTCGAGAAGAGGAGAAGAATCCCACCGAATCACCATTAATCACGACAGAGAACCAGTTGTCAGAGATGAGCCGCCAAATAAGATCAATGAAAACTTCGTGGAAGCCAAATTTTCTAAGAACCCCTGGTAAGAAATATCCATGAAACTCTATCAAACACCTTAGCCATATCTAGCTTGATAATAACATTCGAGCCTAGCACCTTTTTGCCAAGATAACTCATCATTTCTTGGGAAAGAAGAATATTGTCCTGGATGGAACGACCTTTTGTGAAGGCACTTTGATTGTCAGATATAATATACGGCAATATAGGAGCAAGCCGGGATGATAAAATTTTAGAGATGACCTTGGAGCAAAAATTACATAAACTTATAGGACGGAGATCCTTAAAAGATGAAGGCCTGTCTACTTTGGGGATCGTAGCAATGAGAGTGCTAGACCAAGCCCTAGGCAGAGAGAATCCTGAAAAAAATTCCAGAATCGCCGTACAGAAATCTTCTCCTATGATATCCCAGCAAACCACATAGAAAGTACCATTAAAACCATCTGGACCAGCTGCACTGTCACCATTAAGACTCTGAACAGCCTTTTTAATTTCTAAAGAAGAGGAAGGAGAAATAAAGGAATCATTCCAGGCATCTGTAATTAGGGAAGGAATCATCTCAAGATCAGGAATGGAAATATCCTCTGCTTGAAGTTGAGACTGGAAGAAGCGCACAACATCATTCTTAATATCAACCTCAGAATCTAAAATAGTTCCATCCTCATCAGATATGGAATGAAGATAAAGATGGCGCTGAGTCTGCTTAACAGAGGCGTGAAAAAGCTTGGTGTTACCTTGACCCTCTTTAAGCCATTTCACTTTGGCCTTTTGACGCCAATACATCTCTTCTCTGGTAAGATACTTGCGAAGGTTTGCTTGAGCAGCCATTAAATTTTCACGATTAGAAGCAGAGTTATTTAGCTCAAATAAGAGTTCATTCTCCTGCACGTCATCTTCAGCAGCCTTAAGATTTTCAAAGATGTTACAAAAACCGACTTATTCCAAAGTTTGAGAGCTGTTTTAACATTTCTTAGCTTTGTGGAAAAACGAACCATGGGGCGCCCAAGTTCAGATTTGGACCAGGCTTGGAGCACAATATCTTTAAAGGAACTGTGGCTGGACCAGTCATTCAGGAATTTAAAAGCCACCGGGTGGTGAGAGGATTGCTGAATGAATGTGGTGAGAAGGGGAGAATGATCCGAGCAAGTTCTGTTAAGATGCTGAACCGAAGAAGATGGGAAGTGATCTAGCCAATGCAAGTTGCAGATGACTCGGTTAATACACTCATGAATCGTAGAAGATCCAACCCGCTTGTTCCACCAAGTAAAGGGACTCCCAGAATAACCCATGTCAGTGAGGCCAACAGCAGATAAGCAAGCATGAAAGTCCATGGCTCCATTACGATCCCAGCCTGTACCACCTGATTTTTCGCTAGGATCTAGAATAATATTAAAATCACCACCGAGCAGCCAAGCCATGAAAGGAAAGCTGGAGCTGGAAATTATAAGATCATCCCATAGGTCTTGCCGATCCTGGGAATCACACCTCGCATAAACACAAGTGAACAATGTGCCGACCCGACCCGGATTTCCATACAAAATCCCAAGGTCGTTTCGTCAAGACAAGCTAAGAGACATACAAGCACCTACTAAGCATATTGGTGCGAGTCAAGAGATGAGCCATCAAGCTCGAAATAGGAAGGTAAAGCCATAACGACGATACAGAATAATAAAAACTAAAACCTGCGGAAGCAAAAAAAAAAACAAAATGGGACCCAAGCTAACAAGCTCCGAAATAAAAACAACCAAAGAGATAGTAAATCTCTTGGCCCAAAAATTCGACGCACGTGATGCAACATTAGACACGCGCAACAAACCATCGGCAACCAAAGGCCGGCAAACCAACAAAATCCCAACCTGATAAACAACCACTCAACGGCTATAACATGCCGGAGGGACAATTCAACTACAACAATATTATTTCAAATGCTAAACCACCAACCAAGATCTCACGATTAAAGCTGTCGGAGATAGAAACAACAATAACTCAGTACTAGAATAAACGAGCCAAACTTGTTCGAAATGACAACGGAAATAACTTCTAAAAGATACAATAACTCGACTGTACTAGCCGCCTCCCAAATACATAACAATAATATACTACTATAATCTACCCAAGTAAAGTCTACATAACTTTACATCCGTGTCTCACAATTAATTAATAACAATAATAATAATAACTCCAAGCTTATTGCCCGGAAGACCACCTGCTAGAAATCGCTATCCGAAGTCGCTGCGCATACTAACGGGATCACTGTACACACTAGGGAAAACAACCACACGGAGTGAGTCATAATGACCCAGTAAGTTATGAAATGCAACTGTATGAGATAATATATCATGGCATGGCATAATGTACATGCATATAAAAATCATGGTATCATACTAGTATACCAACAGTAAACATGTACTTAATTACCAAAGTACATAATCTCACATAAACCACATAGCATAATGTCTTTCATATAAATGCTCATAAATAAACATGTGTAACAAGAAACGTGAACCGAACTATTACAACCAAAATCCGGGTCCAATGCCCAACCAAACTTACCATGGGATTCATCCTCAAACCAAAATCCGGGTTCAACACCCAACCAATCATACGTTGGGTTTCCTCCCCAAATGATCACAACTCATCAGTTTTCCTTTAATGAGTACTCGTTACATTCATCCAACCTAGGATGAGAAATGGGAGCTCGATATCAGGCTAGATGGCACTAACTCGAGACCGCATCCCACTATTGGCCAAATAGTGAGGAAAAAGGGAACCAATGCGACGATTCATAGCGATTGTTTCCAAAGACTATGAATCGTCCCATTGCCGACACTACGACCAAACCCGTCAGCTGGACTTAAACCAAAAATGCTCAAGTAGGTATTTACTTGCATAAACCAAAAGAGACCAAGTTCATTAATATCGGACTCATCAAATCATGTAGGACATAATGCTCTTCAAACTTCCATAACAATGCACTTATTTATGACTATAGGAAATCTTAATCGCCTTGGTTGTATTTGTGTTTAGAGGTCAGACTCCTTTGTCCCCCCTTGTTTGGGTAAGGCTGGTTGTCCCCCTCATGTTTGTATTCTGTTTTTCTATTAATATAATGCTGCAGGGTGCCGTCCCTGCTTCCTCAAAAAAAAAAAAAAAAAACAAAGAACAATGCACTTACTTGCATATAATCAAGTAGGACATAAGGCTCTACAAAATCCCATAAACCATGCATATATTTGCATATAACCAACATGTTCAACTACCTTATAAGTTTAGCTCAAGAACCACATATTGAGGTACTCATAAATCCTCAAGTCATCAACCAATCAAGAATAGCATATAAGCTCAATAAATCACAACGTGAGGTCTACTATAATCCTCTACCAAAGATCAAACCAAAGACTATTAAATTAGCCTAAGAACATCCATATTTCAAGACTTAGTATTTAGTCTTCACATAAAGCACACCGGACTCATTCATAGTCCTAATCGTCGTATAATCGACATCTCCAATACCACACTCAAGAATATCATGACTACTTCGTAGTGACTTCCTCGCAAGTGCTTTTATATACACGTGATCAAATTCCTTAAAGAGAGAATTCTATCATTAATCATTTCTTAAATATACTCGAGGCCATAAGTTGGTCTCTAATGTTCCGTGCTCTAACAAGCACGCTCAAGATATGTTTCCAATAAGTCTCTATAACATGAGTGTCTCATATGGACACAAATGAGATGCTCGGTTCGCACAAACATAACCAACCAAGAACCAAGCATCGTAGGGTCTCAACCCTAGGCACATTATCATTTTATTGGCCTTATAATGACTCGGTTGAGTCTTAATACTATATTTCATTCTTTATGTGTCTCATAAATCTACACCTTAACATTGCATTCAAATTCACAACAAAATTCCAAAACTCATTCGGGCTTGATTCCCAAGCCTAAAAATCCATAAAGCATCATAATCATAATTCCATTTAAAGTTTGGAGACTATGCATTTCACAACGTTAATCAAACGAAACCCAATCGTCGTAGGATTTCAACACAAGTTTGTTTAGCACATTATCGAACTTATAATGACTCCGTTGAGTCTAATGTACACTTTCCAAAAATTAGGGCATAGAAATCATGGGCTACAATACCCTCCTATGTTCATGCTAATATCAATGATAATATTCCCAAGTTCATTAAACCCACATAATCCCAACAAAACACTTAGTTGGGCAACATGGAGCAAAAATCACATTTCAAGCATAAACCCATTTAGGTCACTTCACCAATCATGCTCTCAAGACTTGAACAAATTGCATAGAATGGATTAATACACTACACAACACATGTATATCATCCTAATCATTGTCTCTAGCAAGTTCATCTAACCAATAATCAACATTCAAGCATATACCCATTCAAGTCATCTTACCAATCATGCTCTCAAAACATGAATAATTCACATAGAATTGATTAACATACTACTCTACACATGAATATCATACTAATCATGTTCTCAAGCAAGTTCATCCAACCAAATCCATCATTTAGGCATTTAGGGTTCATAGCATCCCTAAAAAGCCCTAAAATGCACCCATTGACCTCATATAGCACCAAGGTTGTTTTCCCTAGGGTCAATGGGGCAACAATAAAGAGAAAGAGGTGCAATAACTTACCTTGAATCAGCCCCTTCAAGCAAGCAAAACGAAAATCTAATCGGTGGAAATTGTTGTCTTCAACATCCTCTTCAATTCTATGGCTTGGTTTGGGAAATGAAGCTCTCTAGCTATGGCATCCAAGGATGGGCTCTCAAGAACCTAGAAGACTCCCTCTCAAGCTCTCAAGAAGCTCTCCTACGTTTTTGAAGAATAAGGGCTTCAAATGAGAGGTTAAGTGGGGTGTTTGTGGTTTATAAGGGTTAGAAAGTAAGTGGGTTAGGTTTTAAATGATGTAGTTGTTTCCCCTTGATTAACCCCAGTAATCCCCATCTAAAACTCAATTAGATGGTTAGGATATATCCTAAGATAGTTAGGATAGTTTAGGAGTGGGTTAGGATGGGTTTGGGTAGGGTTAGGATAGACCAATTGCCAAAACACACAAAAAATCCCGTAACATGGAATAAGGGCCATGCGGTCGCAAGGGGGGACAATGAAGCGACCGCTTCCTCCTGGAAATTTCAAGTTTTCAATTTTTGTTTCCTCGCTCGGCCTAGGTCTCTCCCCCTCGTACCCTCGAGTCTTCCAATGCACGAAAGGGTCTAGAATCTCATCTTAAAGGACTCCAATTCATAACCAAAATAGCAAGGGTTCAAACCTCACTCAAACATGGTCTACAACTCAAACAGAACACTCCCGAAACAACCCGGAGCGAAACCAAAGCAAGGTGTAAAAACTTGCTAAAGAAACGTCGAATGAAACCACAAACTGACGGGCAACAACCCAAGATTATTAACACTTTAAAAGGATATAGAATAGGCCTGAATGCCTCCCAGATGATGAATGATCGATGTCTTATTTTAATTATTTCGTTGCAAGTAGACAAGACTATTATAGAATAGTATTGGAAGCAAGAGTCGAACCCATAGAGACAAGAGATCACGAACAGTGCGATTTATTGATAGCAAATTATTAATCTAAAGGGGTTTTTATAATTATTTTATTCTAAACTACTATTAATATTTAGGTGTTAACTAATTAGCAGTAATTACAGTTATGAAGATCATATGGTGGATAACAATCTAGGATTCGGGTTTCACTTGTATCTCCTCTATGATTAATTCATAATAATTATCATTCAATTTCTTGGGTTCGTTCACAAAAAATATATATAGTCTGTTGAACAATTGGTTCAGCCTCCATCCCCGCAAAATTTATCCATTCTATATCCTAAGCACAAGAACATGTAATATATCTATCACCTAGATTATGATCTATCTGTCACCTAGATCATGTATGAACCTGGTCCTAACTTATCACTCTCGTGCATCGATAGGTCCAATTTATTTTGATGGTGAGCCAATGTACGACATATGCATATTGGTCATGCAGTTATCCGCACCTCTAGGCCTTTATTATTTGCAATTACATTCATTTGTTCAAAGCAAAATAATAGAGGGATTGATAAACATCACAATCAACAAGAACTGAATGAACATAAAGATGAATTAAAACATAAATTCGATACAAGTTACCTCCAACCTCCTAGATTATGGATGGTTTAGTTCATCATAGACAATGAACATCACATGGAGATGAACGGAAACATGATCTTGATCTTCATAAATTATAATTACACAATCTAACTATGTTATACAACCTAAAATCTATACAAGATTTTTTCCAACCGTTTTTCTATATCCTAGGCTTTGGCATCCGACTTCTATTTATACTAGGGAGTTGTAATCCTATCGAATCACTTGTGAAAATACGACTTTTGCACATTCTGACCACCTTGCGGTCGCAAGGTGTGGGGTACCTTGCGTCCGCAAGGTCTCCAGATTTTCTGCCCTTTGATTTTCTGATTTCTTCAAGCTACTGTCCACCTTGCGGGGGCAAGGTCTAGGTACCTTGCGACAGCAAGGTCTCCAGAATGGACTTCCTTAGTTTCTTCTTCATTTTACATCTTGGGCCCTTCTTGGAATTTGCACATAAAACCATGGAGTTTTGCATATTTTCACTAAAAACCCTGAAACTTACAAAACAACTAAAAACACATATCAGTAGCCAAAAGCCTCGTGAAATAGCCTAATTTAAGTCTTAGAAGCATACGAAATCGACGTATAAAATACATCGATCAATGAACAATAGATAGGAGAAAAGGACTCCCGAAAGACGAGACGATCACACGGCTCAATCTCAAACTACGTGATAAGGAGAATTGCTATCCTCGAAGTGTCAAAACCTCACAAGACTTAGGGAATGAATCCAACTAGAACTCTAACACATCTAAACATGTTATTTAATCATCATGTAAAGATCTAGGACCAAATCGAGGTTAGGAACGCGAAACACAAGTAAACTCTCAATCACGTCGTATTTCGACTATCGTCGAGTTACGACTTGTGACTTTAGCAAGTCCACAACTATATGACATCTCTTAAAAGTATTTTGGTCTTAATGTGATCTCTCATACACATCTAGACTCTCTCACAAACCCAACGAGCAATCAACCAATGAAGAAATGCGAGCATTGCACGCAATTCAAGCTAACCGAGAATTGAGGTATTACAAACAATGCATGAAAAGGGCAAGAAAAATGATGAATCTTAAGAGAGATGAATTGAGCAGATTCCGAAATAAAAGAGCATGAATTGCAAGCTTTAACAAATACCCATATAGAACTGGAAGCATTAGAAAAAGAGAACCTTAATCGGAGGCGACGAGTAACCAGATGAACTTTGCTAAGATCGAGCATGGGCTCGAAAATAGCAAAAATAGAGATGTTATGCATTTTAACTAGATGTAAGACCCCGAACCTTCGTGTATTTGACTTTCTCGTATTGCATGCTTTGTTGTTAATGCGTCGAGTGTTTATCTTAACATGATAGCACCTAAATAAGTCTCATTAAAGTCTTAGTGCCTTGCATATAAAATTGATAATGTTCATCTTAGTTGTTGTATGCTTGGTTGAGAGTTTAGAAGCATTGTTGCTTCGTTTGAGCCTTAGGGTTTCTCGGGATTGCCTTCATTGCTTGTATTGTTTGTGCTTTAAACTTGCAAGAAGTTCATTTAAGTTCTAAACCAAGTGTACTAGTATTTCTCATGCTTGCTCAATAAATGTTCCTAGATTTATTGCATTTGGAAATAAGATGACCAACATATCACTTCACAGATTCAGTCCTGTTTTTGGGCGAACTTCGGGAAAATTCTGGTACCAATCTACTAAAGAGAATTTTCTAAACCTTTAGTATGTTTTACCTACATATGTTAGGATACTCCCTGTAAAATATGGTATTTTTCCAAGGTGTATAAGTACCTCATTTAGGTCTTGACTTACGGCTGTGTCAGAATTATGTTTTCAGGAAATCAGCTTCTGTACTCGAACTTGTAGTAGCCATATTTTGATGAATATAAGTCCACATTGAGTAATTTAAAAGGCTCAACTATAGCTTAAAGAGTCTAGTTTCATGAAAATCAATAATCACCTCATTTAGATGTGTGAGATATTTATGGTCGATTTTACAAGATTGACTGTCTGTTTTCCAGATTCTGGTTTGTGACATTTTTTGAGTGTTTTGGCTATTGACCCTTGCACCCTTGCCCTTGGCCGACCAAAGTGTGTCAAAGACCTCTTTGTTGACTCTCCTACAACCCTTCTTGGACCTTAGATCATTGCTTATCAAAGGCTAGCATGTCTTGGCCAATTAGAAGTCTCTTAAAGCCCTTCACTTGGATTAGGGACTTCTTGGGAAGTATATAAACACAAGTTCAGCCTCTACAACCATTTTTGATCAACATAACCAGAGAACTTCAGAGACTTAGCTCAAATTTCGTCCATGGAGGTCACACCAACTTGAGAGACCATTTCCCGGAGATCCGGTGGTCCGATCGTCGAACCGAGACCGCCAAATCGAAGCCCTCGATCTTCTCTACAACAATCCTTGCTCTAATCAACCTTTCCTCCATTAATCTTAGGACTAAGGTACGTTGAGAAATCCCTGAAATTTTCATGTTCAATAAAATGACATGACCCCTTCATTATAGTTGCTCTATTGATGATTATGAACATCTTTTGTGAAGACAAATCCTCCAATTCAACCTTTGAAACATGTGTAAGATTTTATGAATTCTCTATGAAGTTGTGATTTTGACATTTTATAAAGCATGAATGTTGTTTATAATGAGCTTAGGAATAACTCTTGTGAAGGAATATGTTTCAATTCACGGTTTAACAAAATCTCCGATTCTAGGATTTGAAACTAGGGATTGTGTTTAAGGCTAGTTTAAGATCATGAACGGTCTAGTTATCGAGTTCTAAATGAAAGGAGAACGTAGGAAAGGGCAATGTAATGCATATATTATCAATTCTCTATTTGGTTGAATTTTAGTAAAACTCACCGGAGTTGAGATTAGGGAGTTATTGAACAATACCGACTCCACATTCAATCCCTACGATGTTTGTAGTGCGTTAGACTAATATATTAGCCTACGTGACTTTGGGATGGATTGAAGGGCATGTTTGATATGAGTGATTATAAGACTCAATCGAGTTCTTATGTGGTTTATGTGATTGTGTGAAGCAAATGCACAATTGAGAGCATGTTGTAGAATGATGTATCTACTTGACAGGTTGAATTCGCTCTTGTCAAATTCCTACTTGATTCTTTAATGAGTAAAAACACCTACTTGTTGAATAATGAATTTGAGGACTATTCTATGAGAAGATTTGGATTGGGGCTTTCTTAGTACTCTATACATGGAGTCTACTTGTATAAGTCGCTAGGATGACCATGTTGTTATCTAAGACTCACCGGTATGGTTTGACCTTACGGGTTATTACCGCTCTAGTGTTGCTTAAGTCTTTGACTACCATCGACTTTTGTGTTATTGAATGAGTTACTACTCTAGGAAGAGTTTAGTAAATGGCTTCATGATCCGAGACTAACGGAGTAGTCTTGGATAGTACTTAATGGACTGATGGTTAAGTTGTGACTCTGTTGAATTTCATAGGTGAATGTGGAATACTGTGTATATTTTATATTATGACTAAATGCATGATTTCCTACCTTGTCAAGAATTGATTCTTCTATGTGTTTCTATGATATGACTTATGAGCATATTGAATGTATTTGCCTTCGTGCCTGATCTGTTCTACAATTAATGAATTGTGGTGAACTTGGATTCTACTATTAAGTGGAATTATGAATCAAAATTGAACTAAGCTTGATTTCACAATAATCAACTTGGGCTTCCCTTATATAATTGACTTGGGACTTGAACTAAGATTCCTAAATGGAATGAGAACCTTGCTATGCCTCAACGAGAACATAGAAAAGAGTCTTGGGAACACATATAGTGTTCAAACTCTATTTGGTTGGAATTGTAGTAAAGACTCAACGGCAGTCGAGTTAAGGAACAATTGAACCTTACGAGGATCGTGGTGAGATCTATGATAATTATATTCCATTTGACTAGATTACTAGCTTTTGGGACTTGAATTCGAATAGAGTGAACAAACTTGGCACTTATGATTTAGAGACTCAAATGAGTTCCTATTGTGGTTTTGTGATTTATGTAACAATGTGCATAATCGTATGAGTTTAGTAGGTCATTATATCTACTTGAGAATTAGCAAGTAAACATCTACTTGTGCATTGCATATAAGTCCGGTGGCATTACTTGAGTTTTCATGATGATGGTGGGGCGATGCATTGCCTTCACGAATTATGGGATTCGTGATTGTAATGTATCGCCGTCGGATTCGGGTTTCACACACACCTCCAGCGCTAGCTACGGTGGGGAAGTAGCCCCTTTGTCGTAACCAATTTAGCACATTGGCTAGTGCTATTTTCTGAGTAGAGAACTCGGACCGAGAAGAGAGCTTGGTACTTTGATACCTGAACACGGGTATCATTGGCACGATATGATTAACGGTTGTGATTGCGGGAGCAATACGACGGCAGTGATTTGGATATCTTCTCTATCCCTTATGTGGCTTCCTATGGGCACTTATGTGATAACAAAGTGTTAGTTGAACATGAGATCTTATTGACCATGTTTGTATTGGTGATGATATATGAGAGATTTTATATGTATATAGATATATGCATACTTGTATATGAGATATATATGAAAGACTTGATGTGCATATATATAGATATGCACACTTATGCATGATGATTTTATGGGAGATTTGATATGTGTATTTAGAGACATACATACTGATATAGGTGTATATATATAAACATGCACCCTTACACGTGGTAACAGTGTGAATAGCTTGATTCGTATGTATAATGATATGTATACTTGCGTATGATGTTTTGTGGGAACTACCTTCTAATTCATTTGATTTGTGTGTGAGCAGGAATTACACCTGGTTCATTTGGGCGGTTTAGTAAGTAAGAAGGAGGATATCTTGTGGAGTATCGAAACGATACTACGCCTCTTCCGAGGTTTTTATCATTTATAAATGACACTATGGTTATGTTTATGTTACATAATTATATGTTGCATATATATTGTGGTAGCGTCTTGGGTCATTATGACTCATCCCGTACTTGTTTTTAGTTGCGATGGCGATCATTTGCACGAGGTTGAGTAGATCGTGACTATAGTGGCGCGGTGGTCGATAGATCGAGGTTAGACCGTGTGGTTCGTGTTTGTAGCGCCGACTTTCCCGAGTAGCGCTTGTGGAGTCTTGTTCCTTTTTAGCATTGTCATTGATTTAATGTACTTTGCTATTCTTGTGAGATCGACATTTTGTAAAGTTATTTAGACTTTACATTAGGTAGAATACTTGGGTATTTGTATTGGGTTTTCTTGGGCCGGCGTGTTGTGTCGTGCCTTGTTTGTGGTTTTAGTATTTATTTCGGTTGTCTCAGGGCCTTGGTAGCTTTGGAATTTCCTTATTCTAGTTTTTATAGTTGTTGGTTGACGGTATGCTTTAGCCGTTGGGTAATTGTTATATCGGGTTGGTTCTTTGTTGGCGCCGGCTGGAGTCTTAGATGGTTTGATTAGCGTCTGCATTGTTGCGGCACGCGTTTTTGTTTTCCTCCTTTGAGAGATAATGTCTCTCTTGGTTTCATTGTCGTTGGTTTCGAGCTTCATAGCTTGGGACTTCTTTCTATATTGCTTCGTGATTCGATTTTTGAAATACCGTATTTTAGTGCGGTGTTATGTTCATGTTTAGAGCGAGTTTGCTCATTGTTTGACTAGCACTCTTGTTTAACAAGTGCTTGTCCTCTTCTTAAGTTAGTTCAGCGGCCTTGCGACCTTGGGATTTCGTGTTGGAATCGAAGAATCGGTCACCGGTTGGTATTAAGAGCATGTTAGCTATAAGCCGAGGATAGGTTCCATGGCCTAGTTTGGTTTGGGTTTTAGTCAGTATTTACCGTCGAGTGTTGTTTATAATGCCTTATTGGCATATTCTTTGGTACAAGTATGACTTTGGTACTAAGTTCGTTTGGTCTAGATTGCGGTGAGTGAAGGTTTGTGTCTAGGAGTATTAAATTTCTCCTTTATTGCTTATGAGTTGCGGTTATACCAAGAGTGGGTGTTGGATTTTAGTGAGGCATTGTTTCTTGTTCCATTTTTGAATCGAGCTTCAGTTGCGGTCCAAGGGTGATCGCCGTGTTAATCATTATGGTGAAAGTTCGTTGTAATACGTTTCGAGGCGGGTGGTTAAGCCTCCCTTGGTACCTAATAGTATTTCATAGATTACTATATAGGTGTATATAGTTATGGTAGTATTTAATCACCGGTTCTTGTATTACTTGTGTTGGGAATTTGAGAACTCTTTCGATGGTTGTGTTTGGGTATTTGGGGACTACTTGATCAAGGTGAAATTTCCTCATGATATGGTGGAACTT
>JABEVN020003874.1:0-16567 GCA_013146195.2 Codonopsis lanceolata | reverse complement strand
AAAAAAAAATAGTCATAAATATAATAAATCACTTGCCATTAATTAATGTCAAAAGAGTAAATTTGTCAAAGGCTAATTAATTCTATTAATAATTAAATAATAATTTGATCCCTTGACTTGTACCTATTTTAAAGTTAGTACCTACATTTTTTTAATTCTATTCATCCATAGACTAATTAATTCCATGAATTATTATTATTATTAATTATTAATTAAATAATAAAAGTCTAGGTTGTCTCTTAGAACTTAATGTATGGAAAACCCTACCACTTAACTTAATACATCCTCCATCATTTAATGAAGGACAATACACGTAAATTTACTATGCCAAACAATAATGATTGGAAAAAAAATAGTCATAAAACACTCACCATTAATTAAGGCCAAAAGAGTAAATTTGTTATAGACTAACTAATTTCATGAATAATTAAATAATAGTTTGATCTCATTGACTTGTACCTATTTTCAAGTTAGGTCCTATATTTTTTAATTCTATTCATGTCAAGTTTTGTATTTGATTTTCTTATCGCTTCCTCCACCTACTATGATCAAGTACAAATGTCGCCAATATTTTCTAAAATAACAAAATACTTTTACTCGCCGAGACACTAAAACTTTATTCGAAACTAAAAAATAATATGGTTTTACTTTCTTAAATATGTTTGGGAAAGACATTATTATATTTATATGAAAAATTGTATCTACAATAATAGAATTGTTGGTAAGTATCGAGATATTAAACAAATTTGTACCTTCTTTAGTTATTACCCATGAGTAAAATAAGATAAATGAGTTAAGAAAATGTGTCATAATGTCAAGAAGATGAAAAAAAAATGAAGAACCATTTGATGAATTTGTGCGTTTTGTTAAGGACAATACACATAAATTTACCATACCAAACAATAATGATTAGAAAAAAATAGCCATAAATATAATAAATCACTTGTCATTAATTAAGACCAAAAGAGTAAATTTGTCATAGGCTAATTAATTTCATGAATAATTAAATAATAATTTGATCCCTTGACTTGTACCTATTTTAAAATTAGGTCCTACATTTTTTAATTATATTCATTTCTTCTTATATTTTGATTTTCTTATTAGTTTCCCTCTCCCACCATTATCGTTACAAATGTCGCCCAATATTTTCTAAAATGACAAAAACACCCTTACTAAGTCGAGACAGTAAACTTTATTCGAAACTAATAAATAATATGGTTTTACTTTCTTAAATATGTTCGGAAAAGACATTATTAGATTTATATGAAAAATGGTATCTATAATAATAGAATTGTCGGTGAGTATCGAGATATTAAGCAAATTTGTAGCATTTTAGTTATTACCCATGAATAAAATAAGAGAAATGGGTTAAGAAAATGTGTCATAATGTCAAGAAGATGAAAAAAAATGAAGAACCATTTGATGAATCTGTGCGTTTTGTTAAGGACAATACACGTAAATTTACCATGTCAAACAATAATGATTGGAAAAAATAGTCATAAATATAATAAATCATTCACCATTAATTAAGACCAAAAGAATAATTTGTCATAAGCTAATTAATTCCATGAATAATTAAATAATAATTTGATCACTTGACTTGTACCTATTTTAAAGTTAGATCTTACATTTTTTTAATTTTATTCATTTCGTCATGTATTTTGATTTTTTTATTAGTTTCCCCCTCCTACCATTATCGTTACAAATGTTGCCCAATATTTTCTAAAATGACAAAAATACTCTTATTCAATCGAGACACTAAAACTTTATTCGAAACTAAAAAATAATATGGTTTTACTTTCTTAAATATGTTCGGGAAAGACATCATTAGATTTATATGAAAAAATGTATCTATAATAATAGAATTGTTGGTGAGTATCGAGATATTAAGCAAATTTGTAGCATGTTTAGTTATTACCCATGAATAAAATAAGAGAGATGAGTTAAGAAAATGTTTCATAACGTCAAGAGATGAAAAATAAATGAAGAATCATTTGAAGAATCTGTGCGTTTTGTTTGAAAAAAAAAACTAAAATCTACAGTTTACTTCTTTGAATTTTCAGACTGCTACAAGCAGCTTTAAAAACTATCATACTGGTCCCAAACTTATAGATATTACAAATAAAACCAAGTGTAGTACTTACAAATAACTTGGTTCAAATATTTTACTCCTCTCCATAACTGCGTTCCAAACCTCAAACCTCTTTTGCTCTTAACTTGCTTGCTCCTCTTCATAGAACCCGAGGTAACTACATATGAGAATCTCTCTATTCCCCTCTCCTGGTTATCGACTTTCTTTTCGTCTACCGCAACTTTCCTTTTATTGGAAGATACTGCCACAAACTGACATCCTTTCAAGTAATCTATCCTAAAATTAATTAGATTATATCATTGCTTAGTAATTTGACATCGAAAGTGAATAGGAACTAAGAAATGAGAGATGTTCTAAAAAAAAAGTCCGACTAATCGGAAGCTAAAAAGATTCTATGTCTCAATTTGAACAAGGCGAGGTGAATGCATTTTTTAGTGGTGGTGATAGTAGTACTGACGACTGTAAGGATGGTGGTGTTAGGGGCGGTGGTGGCGGCAATTGTAGGGATGGCAGTGGTGTTTTAGATGAAATACATCATTGTGAGATTTTCAAATCATTATATTTTCAAATATATCCACGTGGGTTTTGGTTTCAATTTGAATATTTGAAAATTCAAAAATTTGAATTTGAGTTTGTAAAAAGTGAAATTCAAAGTTGTGTGGTGATGTGTCTATAAATGATGAGTTTTGCAAATGAGTTATTTTGA
The DNA here is from genome assembly GCA_013146195.2 of Codonopsis lanceolata. Lineage (NCBI taxonomy): Eukaryota > Viridiplantae > Streptophyta > Magnoliopsida > Asterales > Campanulaceae > Codonopsis > Codonopsis lanceolata. The sequence continues at coordinate 13,769 of JABEVN020003874.1, read as the reverse complement.
AGGAAGGAGTAAAAAATTAAAAAAATGAATCAAATCAAATAAAGAATTAACTTTTGGGGGGGAAAATGGTTAATTTTTCCACTGTACATTGATTAATTGTTACATTTTGACATTGTACTATGTTTAGAGTAAAATTGTCATTATACTTTTAAAGATATATGCAATTTCGTCACTATCCCGAAATGTCATCCAATTTTAATGGTGACTTAACAGAAGGTAAAAATATTTTATTTTTCTGTTTTAGCAAAGCAAGGTGAATGCTTATTTTTTTTGTGGTGGTGACTGGTGATGGCGGTGGCGGCAATTGTAGAGATGCTGGCGGTGGTGGTTAGGAGTGGTGTTTGGGGTGATTGTAAGCATGACAGTGGTGGTTTAGGTGGAATATGACATTGTTAGATTTTCAAATCATCAATTTTTCAAATTTTCATATGCGTTTTAGTTTCAATCTTCAAATTTGAAAATTCAAAAAAAATTTAATTTGGATTTGTAAATAGTGAAATTTAAGGTTGTGGTGGTGGTGAGTCTATAAATGACGAGTTTTGCATATAAGTTAATTTGAACGAAGGAGTAAAGAATTAGATAAAAAATAAAGTAAATCAAAAATTGATTTTTGGGTTAATAGTGTTATTTGAGGTGGTAATGGTGGTTGGTCTATGAATGATGAGGTTGATAGAAGAAAGCGAATGATAACAAAATAAATTAAATTAATTCTAAATTTCATTTTTGAGAGTAATGCAATTTTTTAATTTTTAATTTAAATATTAAAAAAATTATAATAATAACGTTGCTAGTCTTACAACTAATTTTATAACTTTCCTTACAACTAAGCCTTGAAAAAGAACAAAAATGTCTTTGTCCAAAACAATTTTGCAATTCTTCAAAACTTAGTTGTAAGGAAAGCAATATAATTAGTTGTAAGGATAACATTTTCCTTATAATTATGTCAAATTACTATTTCCCCCAAAAGTATCCACCAAATCACATTGTGCACCCAAACCCTAAGGTTTGTCCCATAATAGTAGTTGACGTTATTATTTTTTTTCCTATCTTTCACCCTAACCACAGCCGTTAGAAAAGTCACATTAATTTGACATTTCCATGTGGGTGTTAACTTGAGGGAAATATTAGGAATTTGCTATAAACTTTGGGGGTGCTAAATGTATTTTAGCCAAATAAAAATTAAGAAATAAAATATAATTTTCTTATATATATATATGTGTGTGTGTGTGTGTGTGTGTGTGTGTGTAAAGTTAAAATGTTAAAAAAAATGGAGTGGGGGTCAAATTAACTCAGAATCCGATTTGGGTTTTGTCCACTCTCTCCAAATTTCTCTCTCTTAACCCAGAAGATAGATACGTGTTAGATTTCATTATCAATTTTTTTATCTTGATGATGAATACAAAGTACACAAACAAAAGATATGAAAAACTTTTACCCATAGATACCCATCTCATCTCCGATTTATTGTATGAAATTGGATCCACTCACCTTCTCCGATGAAACCCAATCACCACTGAAATCAATCAATTTCTCATCCCCCCTTTCATCCTCTTACATGACTTAACTTAATTTTACTTTTTCTCTTATAATTCTTTAAATAATCCAACCCGACCACCATGACAGCTGCTCTGAGGTCAAAATCATCTAGAACCATAGCTTCTTCAACATCCTCTCAATTTCGATACTTTGTTTTAAGCCATATGCAAGCCGGTCGTATGCCCAATTTTCTCCAACAAAATTGAAGAGTATTTCAATAAAACCCCTTACCATTTCTCTTAATTTATGCATGTCTCTCTTTCTGATGAATTCGTCGATATGGGTTATTGGTTTTTTGTTAATCCCATGCTTTTGTAAAGGTTTTTAGTAAGTATACTCTATAGCCTCTGATTGCTACTTTAGGCGTGACTTTTGTAGGGGAGAGAATGAGGAAGATCGAAGATGGAATTTGGCTAAAATCGAAAAAGGTAGGCGCCAAAGTTGTGACATGAGTGGTAGGAGTAGGAAGGGTTTAGGGTGGAGATGGTGGCTTCTATATATGGTGGGTCTGGAGATGGTGACTATTACGGTGGAGCCGAAGATGGGATTACACCAGGAGATGAGAGAATGAGAGAATGTGAGATTAGGGATTTTTCTTTTAATACATTTACTCTTTAACCAGATAAGGGAAATATCATTTTTGCCCCACACGTGGAAGATCACGTGCTATTTAAAGTGAATTTTCTAACGTCCATCAAGGTTAGGGTGGAAATTGGAAAAAAAATATAGCATCACATACAATTATGGGACAAACCTTAGGTTAGAGTGCACTATACGATTTGGTGGATACTTTACGGGGGGAATTGTAAATTGGCCATATAATTATTTTTGAATTATTGAAACAATTATTTATTATTTTTATTTAAAAACATATTTTAAATACTAAATGGGTAACTAAATAATGAAGTTATAACCAAATCCCATTTTGCACCCCAAGAGACATGCACATACCATTTTCCGTTACTATTTTAAACACTCATAGACGGAAGGGGGCAAAGTGGGACAAATAGAAAAATAAGGTATGAAAGTGAGACACTTCGTAGGTTGGGGTGCAATGTGAGATTTATTGTGTAATTTTGGGAGATAATCATATTTTCGCTCCATTAAAAGTAGTCTAAAATAAAAATTTCCCCATAAGTATCCACTAAATCCACTTTGGCCCTCAATGTAATTTTGTAGCATTTCCATATTCCATGTCAAATTTGGTGATGATGATGTTATGTCTGGTAATCGTAGTGATAGACACGGTGGCGAATAATGTTTAAGATCGATAATTTGGTCTAATCAAACCATAAACAATATCAACAGTGCCCATGAGAAATTTATTAGAGATGAAGCTAGGGACGATGAAAACAGATTGAATCATGGTGTGCCTCATCGTTGTCGTATACATTTGTGATGGATTTAAATATAGGTTTTGAAATTTGTGATGTATGCTTGTGTATTATGTTGTACGAAAGAGAAATGGAGAAATATTGGGGGCTGTGACAGCTTTAATTTTTTGTGGGTTCTAATTCGTGACGACATTGACATCTGATTGTGATTATCTGATCTTCAGTTATATCGCTTTGATATCTGGTATGATTTCGCTCTATTTTTATTTTTTTTCAATATAAAATTTTAAATAAAAGATTTATACACTCTTGAGTTTTATCTCAATTAAAATTTACATAAGATGTCATTGATGGAGAAGAAACAAAGAAAGAGTTGTTGGAGAAGAAGAAAAATAAGTTTCTCTTTGGGTAATAAAAACAGAGAAAGTGTTGCCAAAAAATGACCAATATGCCCTACACGTGAAATCTCATGTGCACCTTAATGTCAAATAGGTAACATTCTTTGTGGATATGGGGTAAACTAGAAAAAAAGTTATAAAATGATATGAAAATGACACAAAACTTAGGTTGGATGTGGCAAAGTGGGACTTCATAGATACTTTGGTGAAATTTTGTATTTTTTAGTGTAACTATATACTTTGGAGTTGAGAGTTTGATTCTCCAACACAATATTTATAAAAAAAAAAAAGATTCATAAATTCCAGGAACGACATAAGCAAAGTCGCCAACAACAATGTGTTTTATTTTTATTTTTATTTTATTTTAAGGGAAGCAGGGCGGCACCTGCGATATTTTATTAAAAAGAAAATGAGAGAAACAAACTTAAGGGGGACAACCAGCCTTACCCTTTGAACGGGGACAAAGGAGCCTTACCTCAAAAAAGGAAATACAATGAATTAAGAAATCCTAATATAGGGAGTATTATGGGCATCTAGCAAAATAATCCCTCTTATAGAGCGAGGAATGGCCGAATAACCATTAAAGATTGTATCTACACAAGAATCACAGGCAAGATTAGCAAGACTATCAGCGGCCTTGTTGGCTTCACGGAAGCAATGGGAGAAAGAAAATCACATCGCAGCTTGGAACCGTAAAATATTTCTGACAAAATAGGAATGGACCCAAGGTAATTTATGACCTTTAGAGAAACAGTTGAAAAGCACTTTCGAAGCCGTTTCGATAATAGCATCGTAATAGCCCTGATCATGAAGCCACTTCACACCATCATAAAAGAGCTTTAAGTTCAGCAACCATGTTCGAACATTCCCCATAGGATTGAGAGTAAGCGAAAATGCAGCGACCCATGTAATCACGGACTATTCCACCACCTCCACTAACACCCGGGTTGCCCCGAATTGCTCCATCAGAATTGAGTTTAACACGGCCGGAGGGGGGGGGGTTAAGTCAAGCCACTTGATGGATTAAAACACGTTTTCTGTAACCATGTAGAATTTTGGCTTGATCCAAGAGACCAGATATGTGGTAATTGGCAGCAAAAAGAATGTGCTGAAGGTCTGAAGAAATGTTTTTAATAACCACAAAAGAAGGGAGCTTGTGGTTATCAAAAACTGCCACATTACGAGATTTCCATATGTGCAAAGGATGATAGAGGGAAGTAAAATAAAGGGTAAAGCTTTGCTATAGAGCCACCACGAGAAACACTGTTGCCGAATGGAACCTGAATTGTTGGGGACTCCAAATAGGTTATGGAAGTGGAGCCAGATAGAGGAGGCAAAGCTGCTAAGAAGAAACACATTCATGAAAGTCTCACAGTGACCTTCTTCACAGCAATGACATCTGGAAGCTAGAGAAATTCCTTTGCGACAAAGGGCTTCATCTAAAGGAAGCCTGTGAACAAAGAGCCGCCATAGGAAGACACTGATGTGACCAGGCAAGGACTTATGCCAAATAAAATCTGAAGAGAGCAATTTGGGCTGCATATCGCTAATCAAAGAAAAGATGAAAGACAGAGAAAAATTGCCCGAAGCAGAAGCAGACCAGTAGGGGTAGTCTTCAGAATTATTGAGAGATATCATTTGATCTTTAATTAAAGCCAAATCAGCAGGAGGCAGCCCCGAGTCTTCGCAAAGAAGCTCTCTAACTATGTTGTTGGCGCAGCATGAAGGCCTGAAAATCTGAGAGTTGAAGAGCCAGTTATCTAACCACGAAGAGCATTGGCCTTGACCAATAATCCAAAATATTTTAGGTTCAGCAATGGATCGAGCTTTCAGCATTCTTTTCCAGACATGAGAGCCTTTGTTGGAGGCTGTTAGCATAGGGTGTTGATCATGGCAATATCGAGGTTTGAGGAAAGAAGACCAAAGATTTTTGGTTGTGCGAAATCTTCACCATAGCTTGACCCCAAAGGCCTTAGATATATCTGCCATACTGTGCACACCTAAACCCCCTTTAGCTTTAGACCTGTAACAATTTTTCCAAGCGATCCAGTGGCTCTTGTTCTTCCCATCTATCTTGCCCCAAAAGAAATTGGAACACATTTTATCAATTAAAATGCTAACAGAAGCTGGAGGATCGATAGAAGCTAATTGATAGCCAGAGATGGAATGAAGAACATGGTTTATGAGAGTGATTCGGCCAGCAGAATTAAGGAAACTTCCTGACCAAGAGGTGATACGATTATGCAATTTAAGAATGAGACTATCAAAGTAAAACCGCTTTTTTCAACCAAAGTAAAGAGAGCATCCAAGGTAAGTAATGGGGAGGGATCCAGCTCTAAAACCCAACAAGTGTGAGAGAGACAAAGAGCGGTTCATGTCTGCAGAAGGAGCCATGAAAAAAGAACTTTTTGAAACATTAACAAGCTGGCCAGAGACTTCTTCATAGTGTTTAATTGCAGCCTTATGAAGCTTGATAGAATTCTTACTTCCATTGCAAAAAATTATTATGTCATCTGCGAAGGCGAGATGGGATATGACAGGGGCACCACAAATGGAAGAGTATATAGAATAAGAAGCTTGTTGCTGTAAATTATTAAGAATTCGGCTAAAATAATCAGCTGAAATAATGAATAAACTTGGAGATAGGGGATCTCCTTGCCGAAGGCCTCGAGAAGAGGAAAAGAAACCAGATGGGCTGCATTAATGAGCATCGAGAACCAATTGTTAGAAATTAGACGCCAAATTAGATCTATAAAAATCTCATGAAACCCAAACTTACGCATCACAGTAATGAGGAACAACCATGAAACTCTGTCGAATGCCTTGGCCATGTCAAGCTTGAGAACGACTTTAGAACCTGAAACCTTTTTCCCCATAAAACACATTAGTTCCTGTGCCAGTAAGATATTATCTTGAATAACGCAGCCTTTGGTAAAGGCACTCTGATTTTCTGAGATAATATGAGGGAGAATGGAGGCCAGCCGAGAGGAGAGGACTTTAGAGATGACCTTGTTGCAGAAATTGCATAAGCTAATGGGCCTAAGATCCTTAAAACAAATTGAAGTGTCAATCTTAGGAATGGAAACAAGCAATGTACTAGACCAAGTCTTCGGGAGAGAAAAACCCAAAAAAAACTCAAGTATAGCTTCACATAGGTCCCCTTGAATTATATCCCAACAATGCGAATAAAATTTACCATTAAATCCATCCGGGCCCGCTGCACTGTCGCCATTTAATTGGAAAATTGCCTGTTTAATTTCCAAATTAGAAGGAGGGGAAATGAGGAAACCATTCCATTCTTCCATAATGAGACGAGGAATAAATGCAATATTGAAAGAGGTATTGACAACACCTTCAGATTAGAGTTGGTTCGAAAAATAATCAACAGCTCCTTGTTTAATGGCCTGATCAATGTTAAGAATATGCCCACTCGTGTCTTGAATAGTATGGAGAAAGAGACGTCACTGTTGCTGCTTGACAGAAGCGTTGAATAGCTTCGAATTACCTTGGCCCTCTTTGATCCATTTAATCTTAGATTTTTACTTCCAGTAGCGTTCTTCATTGCAAATGCAAGATCGTAAATTGGCTTGGGGAGCCATGAGGGCTTCTCTATTAGAAGGAGAAGCATTAAGCTCAAAGAATAATTCTTTCTCGAGCACATCTTCTTCCGCCTTGCGAAGATTTTCAAATATATTGCCGAAGGTATTTTTGTTCCACAACTTAAGAGAATCTTTGACATTTTTAAGCTTGCGAGAGAAGCGGATCATTGGCCGACCACTAACATTACAATTCCATGCACTAGATATCGTGGCTTTGAATGTTGCATGACTTGTCCAAGCATTAAATAAGTGAAATATAGAGGGACCCCGAACAGTCTAACATGAAAAGGAAGCAAGGAGAGGAGAGTGATCTGAGCAGGTCCTGTTGAGATGTTGAATGGAGGTAGCCTGATAGATGTCCAACCAAGCTGCATTGCATAGGATGTTGATACTTTTTGTAATTAGATTTATATCTGCTCATACATTACACTAGTTTTATATTTCAGTGGCTAATTGGGCTACGTATCGATTAGCGTGGCAACTGTGTATAGATATTTGCCAAGTATAGCTTTTATAGGACTTCAACAGGTTCAGCGGAAGACCTCCTCAAAAGCTTCACCGGAAGACCTGCTACAACATACAACGGCAGACCTTGTTTACACTCGGTCAATCATGACGTGTCCACTCAAGCAATTCTTAATGGATCAATTTAAATTTATCCTTATCAGTTTGAATTTAAATTGAGACATTCCCTGACATCTCAGACCCGCCGAAAGCAGCTTTCTGAAAAGCATGAAGACTTTCGCAGATTGAACAGTAAAAGCAGGAAAGCAGACTGTCACCTACTGGCTGTAACAACTCTCACAGATCTGACATCCAGATTGCCCAACTTCCAGTCTCTGCAAAAGATCTCTGTACTCTTTCCCTGCTCGATATCTGTGAAGACGAAATTCTTGATTGACAGCTCCATGTATTTAATGCATTCAACCTAATAGAGCTATTAAGTCTTCGTCTTCTCCAACGGATCTCCAGAATGCTCCTGCTATAAATGCTGCCATTAAAGACTGAAGAAACACACTTGACGAATTGCTCTGAAAATCTACAACAACTCTAAGTCTTATTACTCGGTGTATTCAAGAGATCCTAAACAAATCAAGAAGTCATCGTCAACAACAAGAAGTTGTGCATCAACATTTATTGTTTTACTTGTTGTTTTCACTCAAAAGTTATTCTTCTGCACGAATTAAATATCCTGCTTACACAGATATTTAATTCCTTAACCCCCAAACACAAGTCAATATTTTGTACACGATCCATTGGGAATATTCTTTGTAATAGATCTAGTGGAAAACATAGTGCACTATTTAAATCCAAGGTTGACTGCCTTGGTGGTGGACGTAGCACTCTTTATAGTGTGAAACATCCCAAAATACTTGTGTTAATTCCTCTACTGTTTGTCTGCTTATTAAATTGCTTATTACTTTATTTATCTTTATCCTTTACAGCAAACTTAAGTAACCTGTTAAGGTCTACCTGTAGTCCTTATCGGCAGACTTGAACTAGCTTCCTTGAAAGACTTCCGCTACTTCAATCTTTTCAATAGATTGTAAAGTACTTTTCAAAGAACTCTTAAAAGTTTTAAAGTGTATAATAAGCTATTCAACACCCCCCCCCCCTTCTAGCTTATTATTGTGGCCGTTGGGATCCACAATTGGTATCAGAGCCTTACTTTTTGAAAACTAGTTTTTCCGAGATTAAATTCTTGAGAGATTCGATCCAGTGGCACAAATACACTACATGCTGCCTACATCAAATGCTAACCACGTCCAATATTGGACGAAGGTCATTTCGATGTTTGGAAGGATAAGGTAATGCGTTTTATGAACTCAATTGACAACAGATTATGGAAGTGTGTTATTACAGGACAACATATACCAATGAGGCCAACCTTCTAACCTCCATCGCTGGGAATCCTGCTGAAGTTCCCAAAGAAGAATCAGAATGGACAGAGGACGACAGAAAACTGGTAGAGCTTGATAGTAAAGCAATCAATATCATTACTAGCTCTCTAGACACAAGCACATACTAGCAAGTGATCCGATGTACAACTGCAAGAGAGATGTGGGAAGATCTTTTGGAATACTTGGAAGGAGACCAAGACACAAGAGATAACAAAAAATACACATATATCCAGCAGTTTGACTCCTTCAAAAAGGATCCAAAGGAAACCTTGATACAGGCATACGATAGCTTCAGTGAGGTAATTAATAGCTGCTTTTCTCTTGGTAAAACCTATGACAAAAAGGAAATGAACATGAGGTTTCTAGGCTCTCTAGGTAGCTTATGGCATGTTAAGACCACTTCTATGAAAGAATCCAAAAACCTAAACGAGATGACTCTCCGTAGTCTCTACGCAAGTTTGAAGGTTTATGAGCTCGAAGTAAATCAAGCTCTAGAGCAAGACAAACAAGCCGTAACGTGTCCTTGCCCCATGGTCCAAGAAGAAACCATCGTTGAAAACAAACCTTCTACTTCCTCCAGTGAAAACGATTTTCTCTCAGATGAACAATTTGCTATGTTTGTAAAACGTTTTCAAAAATTTGCTAAATATGGAAGGAAGAACACACACCAACAGCCTTTTAGAAAGACTGGTGAAAGCTCATCTAAAGAAGAGCTTGTGTGTTACAATTGTAGAAAACCTGGCCACTTTGCCTCCAAATGTCCAAAGCCAAAATTTGAAGCATACCAAAGACCTACTTATAAAAAATTTTAAAAACAAAAAGGTATGTTGGCTGAAGACATAGAAGACAAACAGGTTGCAACATGGTTTGAGACTGATTCAGAAGAGGAAGAGGATGATTTTGAGCAAGCTAACATATGCTTAATAGCTCATGACTCAGGTCCTACCTATGACTCTAAAAATGAAGTCGAAATCTCACCTAGTCCCTTGGATAAAAGTGAGATCAACAGTGAGAACTTCAGTAAGGAAGAACTTCTCAAGGATAATCAAGATATGCTTGAAGAGTTCAATTCCTTTAGAGTAGCCTATGTAAAACTTCGCCAAGAACTGTGAGAAACTTACTACCGAGAAATCTCGATGGCGGTGAGATTCAAACTCTCAATAGGCTCAACAAGAAAGTATCAAGCTCAAAGGAGAAAACAAATTCCTTTGTGAAAAATTGAATGTCATAGCGAGCACATCAAAGGACTTGACCTAGATAAAATTGCCTTGCAAAAGACAATTGACTCCTGGAATAGCTCCAAGGATACCTTTGAAGAAATCCTTTCTAGCCAAAAATCATGTAAAGATAAATCTGGCATAGGATATTCGGATGAGCCAATTATGACATTCCCATCTGTCACAGAGAAAGGTGAATCCTCCGAGACTGCTAATGATATCTCTTTCTCTAAACAGACATTCGGAAACAAGACCTTGGTTATTCAAGAGTTCCTTATGTTTACCCCAAAGCTCAGAAAGGAAAAGCCAAGATTAATGACTCGATGAGAAATTGAAAGTAATCGGTAGAGAAACTAATGTCCATGAACAACTCGATAAGGCAAAGTCTGGCGGCGGTAGACCTACTAAATCTCTACCTATGACTATCAAGTTTGTCTATGAAATGCAAGGCACTGCATTGTTGAAAGTAAACTTAAAGGTATTATACCGAATCCTCCTAAAAAGGTAATCAACGAGACAAGCCAAAGCTAAGTCTGGTGGTAACCTACCTAGGAAGATTCAAAAGAAACCAATTAAGTCTACCCGTCAACAAGCAAGCCGAACCAAGAATGAATGTTAAGAAAAAGGATAATCATAATCACTCTTCACTAAAGCCACCTACGCAGTTTCTATGGAATTTCCATTTATGTCATTCTTACATTGCCTAGGCCATCCGGCCCCGAATGCCTCGCTAAGGTTCACTCCAAAACTGAGAGACCTAGTTATCTCAAGGTTAGGCGGTGTATGGGTCCCAAAGGTTGCTAATCCTTAGACCCAAAAGAAAATAAAGGGACCTTGTTGCTTTAAATCTTCTTCAGTGTATGCTTCATGGCTATAGATTCGAAAACAAAGAAATCAGTACAGGACAGCAGTGGTCGCCAAGACACATGACAGAAATGTAAATCTACTCACGTATATAGTCAAGCTGGCAAAGGTCCCATAGTAATTTTCTGAGACAATGCAAGAGGAAAGACAATTGGGTATGGCTCAATCACTAGAGGAAGTCTCTCCATCAACAAAGTTTCTCTAGTGCCAGCGGCTTAAAGCATAATCTTCGAGCATATCCTACCCTCAGGGACAAAGGATTAATCCGCCAATTCAACTCCAACCAAAGCCTCATCAAAGATAGTGAATCACCTTTCTGCTCTTATTAACATCGACCGGCAATAGACAAGGAAACGCCTATGTCGTGGACTTAAATCTTCTAGGAGATTCTCGGCCTTTGCCTAGTTGCTAACAACGTTCGACAACAATTGGCTATGGCACAAGCGTCTCGGTCACCTCGCTTCAAGCACCTCTCCACTCTCCAAAGATGGGCTTGTCGAGGTCTACGGTGTCTGCAGCCATGATGAGAAGTTGTAAAGCATGCGGCTAGAAAACTTTCCAAGTCTTCCTTCAAAGAAAGTTTGTCTTGTCAACAAAGCAGACCTCTTCAACTAGCATATGGATCTCTTTGGACCAATCACTACTGTCGGTATTTACGGAGACAAGTATACACTTGTAGTAGTTGACGACTACTCTAGGTTCACTGGATTGAAACAATGACTTCAAAAGATGAGACATATGATCTAGTCACCGCTCTTTTCGAAGACTTCAAACTCAGCTTGAAGACATCGGTGACATAAGATCGGACAATGACAACGAATTCAGAAACAGCGGTGTAGAAAGATACTGCGGATAACCACGGGATCGGTCCACAACTTCTCGCTACCGGAACTCCTCGACAAAATGGTGTAGGCGAGCGGAAGAACGAACAACGATTGAAGCGAAGAACTATGCTAGCATAAAAACTTCAAAATATTTATGGGCGAAGCCGTCGACTCTGCATGTTTTACCCGGAACATATCCACGGTAAACAAGTTTCATAACAAAACTCCATATGAAATATGGAGGGAAGAGCCAAACATAGGATTTTTTAAAATCTTAATTTGTAAATGTTTTATTCTTCATAATGGAAAAGAATATAGAGGAAAATTTGATGCAAAATCGAGACGAAGGAATTTTTATGGGGTATTCCAAACATTAAAAGCATTCGCATTTTCGGTAAAACTCACAAAAATCTTAGAATACGTGCATGTTTCTTTTGATGAATATGACTTGTTAGAGCCTAGAAAGGCTCAGAATGTTGCTAATGATTACGATAATGATGAGGCAGTACAAATACTGACATCTACTTCCACTCCTCTTAGAATCACTGCTTCGCGGACCCTTCAGTACCATAACCCTTCCAGCGGACTTCACTGCCGATGCCAATTCAACTCTTACATTGACCCAGGAACATCTCTTCGTTTTACCCCAAACACCTTTGAATCACTCATCCTTCTTGTTCAGAGAAAATGAAGGTTTGAAGATCTATCTCTTACGAACAGATTTTGGTGAATCTCCTTCTGACCTACTCCGAAATTCTTAAGGGAAGATCTCACAGAAGTGATCTTCCTCAACAATTATTGAAACAAGAGATCATCTATTTCTCAAATCATTGGTGATCTCAACTCAGGAGTTAAAATGCGAGGAATAGAGTTCGAGAAAGAGACTATGTTTGCATATGCATTCGTATCCGAACTCGAGCGAAGATTGATGAAGCTATTGGAGATCATAATGGATTGAAGCTATGCAAGAAAAGTGAACCGGTTTGAAAGATGCAAGTGTGGAGCTTAGTTCAAAGGCTGATCATCGATTATCGGCACCAAATGGGTTTCGAAACAAAAGAGATGAAGATGGAAATGTCACGAAACAAAGCTAGATTGGTTGCTCGAGGCTACCGAAGCGGGGAAGAAGGATTGACTTCGATGAAACATTTGCTCTGTTGCTAGATTAGAGAAGCGTGAGACTCTTTCTAGCCTATGCCTCGTTCATGGATTTCAAAGTGTATCGGATGGATGTGAAGAGTGCCTTTCTGAATGGTGATCTTCAAGAAGCGGTATCGTTGAGCGACCTCGAGGATTTGCCATTCAAGACAATGGATCATGTCTACCGTCTCAAGAAAGCTCTCATGGCCTAAAGCAAGCTCCCGAGCTTGGTATGAAACTATCCAAGTTCTTAATAGAACAAGGATCGTGAGAGGAAGAATAGACATTACTACATTCATCCTTAAGCACAAGTCATTCTCTCTTGAGTACAAATCTATGTGGGCGACATCATCTTTGGATCAACTAACCAAAGCTTTGTCTGAGAGATTGAGAAGGCGTCTGCAAGCAAGTTCGAGATGAGTATGATGGGAGAACTTACCTACTTTCTAGGACTGCGGATTCCACGGACTTAGAGCGGAATCTTCATCAGCTAAACCAATATGCAAAGAACTCATCAATAAATTTGGTCTTGATTCGGCCAAAGGATTTGAGACTCAATGTCGGCCATTGCCATCTTTATAAAGATGAAAAGGGAAAGCAAAGAGAACATGACCCAATGTAGAGGAATCATAGGTTCACTTAACACCTTCTTGCCCGATGGGCGACATTATGTTTGTTGTTTGTGTTTGTGCAAGATTTCAGCGGATCCAAAGGAATCACATTTGCTTCTTTGCTAAGCGTATCATGAGATATGTTTGACAACAAATCTAGGCATACGGTATTCCCAAGCAACAACCGATCTTGTTGGATACCGGATGCGATTATGCGACTTTGCAAAGTGAGTAGAAGAAGCACCGATGGGACTTGTCAATTTCTTGAAATAGACTTGTCATGGTCATGCAGAAAACAAGGATCGAGTTGCAAACTCCACCACGGAGGCGAGAATACATTCTTTG
>JABEVN020003873.1:0-16536 GCA_013146195.2 Codonopsis lanceolata | reverse complement strand
ACGATACCAAGCTGTGGCGACCCGACCGGACAATCACGAGATCCCGAGTCGTGCCGTCAAATAGACAATAACACAAGCATGCATAGTAGGATCATAAAATTCATGTGGCGCAACATCGCATACAAACAACAACTCGGCTACACTTGGGAAAAACAACTTTAAATTAAACAAGTCTTCGGCGACGTTACAGTAGGAACAACAACTACTCCTACAATTATTAACACATGCTTATAATAACCTCAGCGGCCACAACATGCAGGAGACAACAACAACAACAACAATTAAACGAGCTTTAGCGGAAAGCGTAGTGAACCATACACATATAAGCAGGGCTCGACATATAAGTCGGCATACAAAGATTACAAGTATTAAGTAGTTAAGTTACAACAACAACAAAACCCCAAGCCAAGTCTACATGACTTGCTTCCCAATCCTTTCAAAATAAAAGATTAACTAATAGAAGTCCAAAAGAGCAACCTTGCTAATACAAACAACCAAAGCAGTACAAGCGAGTCTATCTCCGTCTCTCCTCGGCTCGGATCTAAGGAAAGACAAAGCAAACAAATAGGGTAAGTCGAAAGACTTAGTAAGTTACTACAATGCATGTTCATGTTATAGCATGACATTTATCACAATTATAATACACATTCATCATATAGCACTTAGCACGTTGTTCACGTAAGTGCGGAAATTAAATCATACAAGTAGGATATGATATAGGCACGGCCGCTTAGCCGTAGCTCCTGCAAAATAGTTTGTTAACCCAATATCGTGACTACGATGCTCGTGACTTGCATCGATATACCGAACTCCGCCCGGCTAATAGCAAGCCCATGGCACTTATTGATGCAGACAAAGGGCTACTTCCCCATTGCGGCCTACAATGGAGGGTGTGTGAGGTCCAGTGCTGCGGCGATCCATAGCGAGCACGAATCTCTCAATTCGTGAAGGCTATACATCGTCCTACGACATAAAAATCAAACCAAATAGTGCCGGTGGACTTAATGCAATGCTCAAGTAGATGTTTACTCGTAAAGACCAAATAAATAATGATCGAATTCGACAAGAAGCGAACTCGACCAACCAAGTAGGTATAATTCTCTACAATAAACCAAGTCAAGGCAATCAATTGCTCATAACCAAATAATCATAACGGGTTCAAATGCACATAAATAAACTCAACTTAAACATTGAGTAAACTTGACCCAACGTTGTCCAAACTTCGTAGGGATTGAAATTAGGGTTTAACAAGTTCAAATCTTCCCTAGAATCGACTCAGTTGAGTCTTTGCTCTAAATTCCCAAATTTGGAGAAATTGAAGCTATGTGCTTCATAACCCAACCTAGGTCATTTCTAGGTTCAACAAGGTATTAAATTCACCAAGGCAATGCAAAGTGATTCATGTTCATCATAGAGTTCATTTCATAGGATAGAACACATACAACATAACAACACATAATGTAGGCTCCATTTAGGGCATTCTCATATGAACAAACTTCCAACAACAAATAATATACATGTCTCTAACATGTTTAAAATCTTAAATAGACAAGATGAAAGAATAATATAGACTTTCACAAGCAAGCATTCAACCTATACATGCTCTAACAAGCTCAAAATCTCAACATACAAGAAGATAGCATAGGAAGCATACATGTGCCCTCATTGACCTCAACCACCATAGGCTTTGTTTCCTTAGGGTCAATGAGAACTAAAAGAAAGAAGAAGATGAAGAAGGTAACTTACTTGTTACACACCAAAGAAAGCAATGGAAGAAACCAATCGGATGGAAATGCTCCCTTCTTGAGCTCTACAACTTTAATGAAGATAGTTTGGGCAAATGATGAATGGATGAGGAAGATGAATGAGACCTCAAGAAACCATGGAAGAGTCTAGGAGAAGATGAAAATTCGTTTTTGGAAGAGCTCTCGGCAGAAATGAGGGTCAAAAAGCTGTTGTGGCTTATATTGGTCAAATTTGAGTGGGACAAGTGTCAATCACTTGTGGTCCCTTTCTAATCTGATTTGTGGCTTAATTGGTCACTAATGTGATCTTAATCTATCATTAAAAACTAGTTAGGGATGTTAGGACTTAAGTAGGAAGGGTTAGGGAGGTTTAGGATAGGTTTAGATAGGGGTTTGAAGTGTACAAGTCGTCCAATTTCAAAGCAGGGAGAAAATCATCCCAGTAACGGCCCGGTGAGGACAGCGGGCGCCTCACCCAAGGCCATCACGGCCGCCTCAACTCTGAGGCCTCCCCAAGTTCGGACCATTCAGCAATTACTCTAGCATTTAGGCGGGCGCCTCACTGAGCTTAAGGTGCCATGCGGCCGCCTCGGCTCCCAGAACCTCTAAAACTTGATCTAAACTTGATCTAAATGGTCCCAAACTTTTGGGCAACCATTCTAAGGTCTAACCCTACTCAAAACAAGTCGGAAAGCACCCGAACAACCCCGGAACAAGATAGAACAAGGCTCAAACTACGCGACGAATGAACAACGAATCAAACTACAATCAAACACCAATCAAACTAGGATATCTTGGGCATGAAAAGGTTTGTTTCAACATGATTAAGACCTGAATATAAAGCCAAGAACTCAAAAAACACTTAAATGCGTCGAAATAGAAGCAAATACGAGCAACGAGAGGAATCGCTAAGACCAAATTCAAGCGATTAAACCGGCGATTCAACAAACAAGTTTATATGATTCTAAACATGTTATGGACTTCTAGAATGATCTATGAATGATTCTAAGACATTTATATACCAAGTAAACATGCTCACAATCAACCAAGAAAGTATAAAGACAAGCATAGAATGCACATGCAAGATTATGGGCGTTACAAAAACAATTGTCTCACTTAAACCCTAACCCTTATCCCTAAACCTAATTCGAAACCTTAAACCCTAACTCTAATGCTAACCCTAATCCCTAAGCCTAACCTTAAACCTTAACTTAGAAAATGGTCTTATCCTCCCTAATCCCTAAGCCTGACCTTAATCCCTATGAACGAGAAACAAAAAAAATATTTTTGAAGGGAAAAAACATGAAATGAACATGATAATCACCATAAGGATGAAGCATCAACTATTTGGAGTCCACAAAAAAATATTAAAAAATAAAAATAAATAAATGTTTTGTTCATAAAACCGCTTTTATGAACAAAATATTTTTTTATTTTATATATTTTTAAATTTTGTTTGATTCAAAATAGTTGATGCTTCTCATCCGATGATTATATCGTCTTCATTCATGTTTCTTCCATTCATAAATAATTTTTTGTTTCTCGCTCATAGGATTAAAGGCTTAGCGATTAGGGTTAGCATTAGAGTTATGGTTTATGGTTTAGCGATTAGGGTTAGTGTATAATGTTTAAGGTTTTAGGGTTAAGGTTTAAGGTTAGAAACTCGAGGTTAGCGTTTAAGGTTTCGAATTAGGTTTAGGGATAAAGGTTAGGGTTTAAGTGAGACAATTGTTTTTGGTTTAAGGTTTTTGGTTAGGCTTAGGGATTAGGGATAGGGCTAGAGTTAGGGTTTAAGGCTTTGGGATTAAGGTTTAGGTTTAAGGTATAAGGTTTAAGGTTAGGGAATAAGAGTTAGGGTTAGGGTTTAGGGTTTAGGGTTTAAGATTTAAGGTTTTAGAGATTAGGTTTAAGGGTTTAGGGTTTAGGGTTTAGGGTGTAACCGGTGGTGACTACGTTTTAATCCAAAGAAATGTTGCTTAAGCACTGTTACGGGCTTTGGAAGTTTTTTTGGGTTTTCATTCATTTTTATTTATTTTTTCCTTTTAGGGTTTGGTTTGGTTAGGGCATATAAAGGGTTAGGGTTTAAGATTTAAGGTTTCCTTTACCTTAAGCCTAAACTCTAACCTTAAACATTAAACCCTAATCCCTAAACCTTAAACCTTAAACCCTAACCCTAATCCCTAAGCCAAACGTTAAACCTTAAAACCTTAAACCCTGAAACCCTAAACCCTAAACCCTAAATCCTAAAACCATAAACCTTAAACCCTAAACCCTAAGCCGAAGTTTAAAACCTAAAACCTTAAACCTTAAACCTTAAACCCTAACTCTTAGCGTATCCCCATGCCCTAAGCCTAACTATAAACCTTAAACCAAAAACAATTGTATCACCTAAACCCTAACCCTTATCCCTAAACCTAATTCGAAACCTTAAACCCTAACCTTGAGTCTCTAACCTTAAACCTTAACCCTAAAACCTTAAACATTATGCACTATCCCTAATCACTAAACCTTAAACCCTAACTCTAATGCTAACCATAATCCCTAAGCCTAACCTTAAACCTTAACTTAGAAAATGGTCTTATCCTCCCTAATCCCTAAGCCTGACCTTAATCCCTATAAACGAGAAACAAAAAAATATTTTTGTAGGGAAAAAACATGAAATGAACATGATAATCACCATAAGGATGAAGCATCAACTATTTTGAATACAAAAAAAATATTAAAAAAATAAAAATAAATAAAAAATGTTTTGTTCAAAAAACTAGTACCAGTTTTATGAACAAAATATTTTTTTATTTTTTTTTAAATTTTTGTTTGGATTCAAATAGTTGATGCTTCATTTGTATGGAGATTATCGTCTTCATTTCATGTTTCTTCCATTCATAAATAATTTTTTTTGTTTCTCGTTCATAGGGATTAAGGTTAGGCTTAGCGATTAGGGTTAGCATTAGAGTTATGGTTTATGGTTTAGCGATTAGGGTTAGTGTATAATGTTTAAGGTTTTAGGGTTAAGGTTTAAGGTTAGAAACTCGAGGTTAGGGTTTAAGGTTTTGAATTAGGTTTAGGGATAAGGGTTAGGGTTTAAGTGAGACAATTGTTTTTGGTTTATGGTTTTTGGTTAGGCTTAGGGATTGGGGATAGAGCTAGAGTTAGGGTTTAAGGCTTTGGGATTAAGGTTCAGGTTTAAGGTTAGGGAATAAGAGTTAGGGTTAGGGTTTAGGGTTTAGGGTTTAAGATTTAAGGTTTTAGAGATTAGGTTTAAGGGTTTAGGGTTTAGGGTGTAACCGGTGATGACTTCGTTTTAATCCCAAAAAATGTTGTTTAAGCACTGTTACGGGCTTTGGAAGTTTTTGGTGTTTTTCATTCATTTTTATTTATTTTTTCCTTTTAGGGTTTGGTTTGGTTAGGGCATATATAGGGTTAGGGTTTAAGATTTAAGGTTTCCGTTACCTTAAGCCTAAACTCTAACCTTAAACATTAAACCCTAATCCATAAACCTTATACCTTAAACCATAACCCTAATCCCTAAGCCAAACGTTAAACCTTAAAACCTTAAACCCTAAAACCCTAAATCCTAAAACCATAAACCTTAAACCCTAAACCCTAAGCCAAACCTTAAACCCTTAAACCTTAAACCTTAAAACCTTAAACCCTTTATCGTAAACCCTAAACCCTAAACCCTAAACCTAATCCCTAAGCCGAAGCTTAAACCCTAAAACCTTAAACCCTAACTCTTAGCCTATCCCCATGCCCTAAGCCTAACTATAAACCTTAAACCAAAAACAATTGTATCACCTAAACCCTAACCCTTATCCCTAAACCTAATTCGAAACCTTAAACCCTAACCTTGAGTCTCTAACCTTAAACCTTAACCCTAAAACCTTAAACATTATGCACTATCCCTAATCACTAAACCTTAAACCCTAACTCTAATGCTAACCCTAATCCCTAAGCCTAACCTTAAACCTTAACTTAGAAAATGGTCTTATCCTCCCTAATCCCTAAGCCTGACCTTAATCCCTATGAACGAGAAACAAAAAAAAATATTTTTGAAAAAAAACATGAAGGAAATGAACATGATAATCACCATAAGGATGAAGCATCAACTATTTTGAATCCACAAAAAAATATTAAAAAATAAAAATAAATAAATAAATGTTTTGTTCATAAAACTGGTACCAGTGTTATGAACAAAATTTTTTTATTTTTTATATATTTTTAAATTTTTGTTTGGATTCAAAATAGTTGATGCTTCATCTGTATGGAGATTATCGTCTTCATTTCATGTTTCTTCCATTCATAAATAATTTTTTTGTTTCTCGTTCATAAGGATTAAGGTTAGGCTTAGCGATTAGGGTTAGCATTAGAGTTATGGTTTATGGTTTAGCGATTAGGGTTAGTGTATAATGTTTAAGGTTTTAGGGTTAAGGTTTAAGGTTAGAAACTCGAGGTTAGGGTTTAAGGTTTCGAATTAGGTTTAGGGATAAAGGTTAGGGTTTAAGTGAGACAATTGTTTTTGGTTTAAAGATTTTGGTTAGGCTTAGGGATTAGGGATAGGGCTAGAGTTAGGGTTTAAGGCTTTGGGATTAAGGTTTAGGTTTAAGGTATAAGGTTTAAGGTTAGGGAATAAGAGTTAGGGTTAGGGTTTAGGGTTTAGGGTTTAAGATTTAAGGTTTTAGAGATTAGGTTTAAGGGTTTAGGGTTTAGGGTTTAGGGTGTAACCGGTGGTGACTACGTTTTAATCCAAAGAAATGTTGCTTAAGCACTGTTACGGGCTTTGGAAGTTTTTTTGGGTTTTCATTCATTTTTATTTATTTTTTCCTTTTAGGGTTTGGTTTGGTTAGGGCATATAAAGGGTTAGGGTTTAAGATTTAAGGTTTCCTTTACCTTAAGCCTAAACTCTAACCTTAAACATTAAACCATAATCCCTAAACCTTAAACCTTAAACCCTAACCCTAATCCCTAAGCCAAACGTTAAACCTTAAAACCTTAAACCCTGAAACCCTAAATCCTAAAACCATAAACCTTAAACCCTAAACCCTAAGCCGAAGTTTAAAACCTAAAACCTTAAACCCTAACTCTTAGCGTATCCCCATGCCCTAAGCCTAACTATAAACCTTAAACCAAAAACAATTGTATCACCTAAACCCTAACCCTTATCCCTAAACCTAATTCGAAACCTTAAACCCTAACCTAGAGTCTCTAACCTTAAACCTTAACCCTAAAACCTTAAACATTATGCACTATCCCTAATCACTAAACCTTAAACCCTAACTCTAATGCTAACCATAATCCCTAAGCCTAACCTTAAACCTTAACTTAGAAAATGGTCTTATCCTCCCTAATCCCTAAGCCTGACCTTAATCCCTATAAACGAGAAACAAAAAAAATATTTTTGTAGGGAAAAAACATGAAATGAACATGATAATCACCATAAGGATGAAGCATCAACTATTTTGAATACAAAAAAAATATTAAAAAAATAAAAATAAATAAAAAATGTTTTGTTCAAAAAACTGGTACCAGTTTTATGAACAAAATATTTTTTTAAATTTTTGTTTGGATTCAAATAGTTGATGCTTCATTTGTATGGAGATTATCGTCTTCATTTCATGTTTCTTCCATTCATAAATAAATAATTTTTTTGTTTCTCGTTCATAGATTAAGGTTAAACTTAGCGATTAGGGCATTAGAGTTATGGTTTTGGTTTAGGAGTGTTATGTTTAAGGTTTTAGGGTTAGGTAAGGTTAGAAATTCGTTAGGTTAGGTTTAAGGTTTAAGGTTTTGAATTAGGTTTAGGGATAAGGGTTAGGGTTTAAGTGAGACAATTGTTTTTGGTTTATGATTTTTGGTTAGGCTTAGGGATTTGGGATAGAGCTAGAGTTAGGGTTTAAGGCTTTGGGATTAAGGTTCAGGTTTAAGGTTAGGGAATAAGAGTTAGGGTTAGGGTTTAGGGTTTAGGGTTTAAGATTTACGGTTTTAGAGATTAGGTTTAAGGGTTTAGGGTTTAGGGTGTAACCGGTGATGACTTCGTTTTAATCCCAAAAAATGTTGTTTAAGCACTGTTACGGGCTTTGGAAGTTTTTGGGGTTTTTCATTCATTTTTATTTATTTTTTCCTTTTAGGGTTTGGTTTGGTTAGGGCATATATAGGGTTAGGGTTTAAGATTTAAGGTTTCCGTTACCTTAAGCCTAAACTCTAACCTTAAACATTAAACCCTAATCCATAAACCTTATACCTTAAACCATAACCCTAATCCCTAAGCCAAA
Source organism: Codonopsis lanceolata (assembly GCA_013146195.2). Taxonomy (NCBI): domain Eukaryota; kingdom Viridiplantae; phylum Streptophyta; class Magnoliopsida; order Asterales; family Campanulaceae; genus Codonopsis; species Codonopsis lanceolata. Next base: position 8,522 of record JABEVN020003873.1, on the reverse strand, counting down.
CGTTAAACCTTAAAACCTTAAACCCTAAAACCCTAAATCCTAAAACCATAAACCTTAAACCCTAAACCCTAAGCCAAACCTTAAACCCTTAAACCTTAAACCTTAAAACCTTAAACCCTTTATCGTAAACCCTAAACCCTAAACCCTAAACCTAATCCCTAAGCCGAAACTTAAACCCTAAAACCTTAAACCCTAACTCTTAGCCTATCCCCATGCCCTAAGCCTAACTATAAACCTTAAACCAAAAACAATTGTATCACCTAAACCCTAACCCTTATCCCTAAACCTAATTCGAAACCTTAAACCCTAACCTTGAGTCTCTAACCTTAAACCTTAACCCTAAAACCTTAAACATTATGCACTATCCCTAATCACTAAACCTTAAACCCTAACTCTAATGCTAACCCTAATCCCTAAGCCTAACCTTAAACCTTAACTTAGAAAATGGTCTTATCCTCCCTAATCCCTAAGCCTGACCTTAATCCCTATGAACGAGAAACAAAAAAAATATTTTTGAAGGGAAAAAACATGAAATGAACATGATAATCACCATAAGGATGAAGCATCAACTATTTGGAGTCCACAAAAAAATATTAAAAAAATAAAAATAAATAAATAAATGTTTTGTTCATAAAACTGGTACCAGTGTTATGAACAAAATATTTTTTTATTTTTTTATATATTTTTTAAATTTTTGTTTGGATTCAAAATAGTTGATGCTTCATCTGTATGGAGATTATCGTCTTCATTTCATGTTTCTTCCATTCATAAATAATTTTTTTGTTTCTCGTTCATAGGGATTAGGGTTAGCATTAGAGTTATGGTTTATGGTTTAGCGATTAGGGTTAGTGTATAATGTTTAAAGTTTTAGGGTTAAGGTTTAAGGTTAGAAACTCGAGGTTAGCGTTTAAGGTTTCGAATTAGGTTTAGGGATAAAGGTTAGGGTTTAAGTGAGACAATTGTTTTTGGTTTAAGGTTTTTGGTTAGGCTTAGGGATTAGGGATAGGGCTAGAGTTAGGGTTTAAGGCTTTGGGATTAAGGTTTAGGTTTAAGGTATAAGGTTTAAGGTTAGGGAATAAGAGTTAGGGTTAGGGTTTAGGGTTTAGGGTTTAAGATTTAAGGTTTTAGAGATTAGGTTTAAGGGTTTAGGGTTTAGGGTTTAGGGTGTAACCGGTGGTGACTACGTTTTAATCCAAAGAAATGTTGCTTAAGCACTGTTACGGGCTTTGGAAGTTTTTTTGGGTTTTCATTCATTTTTATTTATTTTTTCCTTTTAGGGTTTGGTTTGGTTAGGGCATATAAAGGGTTAGGGTTTAAGATTTAAGGTTTCCTTTACCTTAAGCCTAAACTCTAACCTTAAACATTAAACCATAATCCCTAAACCTTAAACCTTAAACCCTAACTCTAATCCCTAAGCCAAACGTTAAACCTTAAAACCTTAAACCCTAAACCCTAAAACCATAAACCTTAAACCTTAAACTCTAAACCCTAAGCAAAACCTTAAAACCTTAAACCTTAAACCTTAAACCCTTTACCGTAAACCCTAAACTCTAAACCTAATCCCTAATCGGAAGCTTAAACCCTAAAACCTTAAACCCTAACTCTTAGCCTATCCCCATGCCCTAAGCCTAACTATAAACCTTAAACCAAAAACAATTGTATCACCTAAACCCTAACCCTTATCCCTAAACCTAATTCGAAACCTTAAACCATAACCTTGACTCTCTAACCTTAAACATTAACCCTAAAACCTTAAACATTATGCAATATCCCTAATCACTAAACCTTAAACCCTAACTCTAATGCTAACCCTAATCCCTAAGCCTAACCTTAAACCTTAACTTAGAAAATGGTCTTATCCTCCCTAATCCCTAAGCCTGACCTTAATCCCTATGAACGAGAAACAAAAAAAAATATTTTTGAAGGGAAAAAACAAGAAATGAACATGATAATCACCATAAGGATGAAGCATCAACTATTTTGAATCCACAAAAAAATATTAAAAAAATAAAGATAAATAAAAAAATGTTTTGTTCATAAAACCGGTACCAGTTTTATGAACAAAATAGTTTTTTATTTTTTTAAATTTTTGTTTGGATTCCAAATAGTTGATGCTTCATCTGTATGGAGATTATCGTCTTCATTTCATGTTTCTTCCATTCATAAATAATTTTTTTTGTTTCTCGTTTATAGGGATTAAGGTTAGGCTTAGCGATTACGGTTAGCATTAGAGTTATGGTTTATGGTTTAGCGATTAGGGTTAGTGTATAATGTTTAAGGTTTTAGGGTTAAGGTTTAAGGTTAGAAACTCGAGGTTAGGGTTTAAGGTTTCGAATTAGGTTTAGGGATAAGGGTTAGGGTTTAAGTGATACAATTGTTTTTGGTTTAAGGTTTATAGTTAGGCTTAGTTAGGGTTGGCTTAGGTTAGGATTAGGTTTAGGTTTAGGGTTTACTAAAGGGTTTAAGGTTTAAGGTTTTTGTTTTGCTTAAGGTTTAGAGTTTAAGGTTTAAGGTTAGGAATAAGAGTTAGGGTTAGGGTTTAGGGTTTAGGTTTAAGATTTAAGGTTTTAGAGATTAGGTTTAAGGGTTTAGGTTTAGGTGTAACCGTGATGACTTCGCTTTTAATCCCAAAAATATTGTTTAACCACTGTTACGGGCTTTGGATGTTTTTGGGGTTTTTCATTCATTTTTATTTATTTTTTCCTTTTAGGGTTTGGTTTGGTTAGGCCATATAAAGGGATAGGGTTTAAGATTTAAGGTTTCCGTAACATTAAGCCTAAACTCTTACCTTAAACATTAAACCCTAATCCCTAAACCTTAAACCTTAAACCCTAACCCTAATCCCTAAGCCAAACGTTAAACCTTAAAACCTTAAACCCTAAAACCCTAAACCCTAAACCATAAATCCTAAAACCATAAACCTTAAACTCTAAACCCTAAGCAAAACCTTAAAACCTTAAACCTTAAACCCTTTACCGTAAACCCTAAACTCTAAACCTAATCCCTAATGTAAGATCCCGATTCCCGGTTAGCTTGAATTGCGTGCAATGCTCGCATCTCTTCTTCGGTTGATCGCTTGTTTGGTTGTGAGAGAGTCTAAATGTGTATGAGAGACCCCATTAAGACTAAAACACTTTTAAGAGATGTGATATAGTGGTTGACTTGCTAAAGTCAAAGGTCGTAACCCGACGATAGTCGAAATGCGACGCGATTGAGAGTTTATGCGGGTTTTGTGTTTCGACCTCGATTTGGTCCCCGATCTTTACATGATGATTAAATAACATGTTTAGATGTGTTAGACTTCTAATTGATGTAATCCATAAGTCTCGTGAAGTTTTGACGCCTCGAGAATAGCAATTCTCCTTATCGTAGTTTGAGATGGAGCCGGCGAACGCGTCTCGCCTTTAGGGAGCCTATTTCCCTATCGTTGAGCATCATCTGAGAGGCATTCAGGCCTATTTTTGTAGCCCTAATAAGTGTTTAATGGGTTAACCCGTCGGTTTGTGTTTACAATCATGGGTTATTACCCGCCGGTTTGTGGTTTCATTCGACGCTTAGATAGCAAGTTGTTACGCCTTGCGTCGGTTTTGCCCGTAAAACCCTAAATTGTTGTTTGATTGTTCTATGCATGAATTCATACATTGATAATCATCATAAACATGTTCATTTAGCTCCCGTATATGTTTAGAGGCAATAGCATGATCGTTGACGCCGCTTGAGATGCACGTATGCATTCTTCTTTCGCGAGATGCTTTGAATCTCTAAGTTTAAGATTTATGTTGTAACTTCTTGGATAATTGTTAAAAGGCATTTAAAACATCATTAACATGCCTCGGATGTTTGTTAGATGCTAGTTGCATCGACGGTTTGTTGCTAGTTGGATTCTAGCGAAACCCTTTTCGCTTCACTTTTTCGATCGTCGTTCGCGAATTCGCCTCGAGTTCTTGGCCCTATTTTGATGAGGTTTGAGACTTGAATCCTTTGGTTATAGATTAGAGGATATTAAGGTTGAATTGTAGACCAATTTTGGTTTGGAAGGACTCGAGAACGCACGCTGGAGAGGCCGGATCGAGCAAGAAAGCCGAAAAACCCTAATTGGAAATCATATGATGCGGTCGCATCATGTATGCCCCATGCGACCGCAAGGGGTCCTCGCTACCGCCACGGGATTTTATCCTTTCTCCATTCTCGTCCGAAATTTTGGCCACTTAAACCATTTTAAACACATCCTAAACTAACCTAATTAGCCTAACACTAATCCTAAACATCTATTAGGGATTAGAGGGTAATTAGTGACTTAATTAGAAGATCTAATCCCCCATATAAAGACCCAATTCACCGCATTCTTACCTTGTGCGACCCAAACGATTCAGATTCACCCTTCCTCTTGCTATTTTTCTTCAAGCACTCAAGAGACCTGGGAGGAGCTTGAGTGTAGGTGATTTCTAGGGTTTCAAAGGGGCCAAGCTTGGTGTCCATCATCAAGGTCTTCTTCTTCCCCAATCTACCAACAAGTTTGAAGAAGAGTTGAAGAGAAGACACCCTCTTCCCCAATCCGAAAATTCTGATTTTAGGGCTGAGATTTTGGTAAGTTTCTACCTTCCTTCCTTTCTTTTTAGGCTCCATTGACCCTAGGAATCAACCATGTGTGCTATGTGGGTCAATGGAAGCCATTGTTAGGGTTTCTAGAAATGTATGAACCCTAGGATTTCAAGTTGATGTTAGAGCTTGATTGGCCTATGTGAGACCATGCCTATGTGAAATTCATGTTCTAAATTGCCTATTGAACTTGATTATGTTGATTTTTCATGAAGATTGATGTTGGTTTTGTTGAGATTCTTGGAGGGTGTTTTGCCCTAATTTTGTTTTAGCTTGCGAATTGATGATGTAAGCTTGATTAATGTGTTTTATATGCTTAATAGAGTATATTAAACTTTGCTATATGAATCGATTATGGGTATTGAGCTTGGATGACAAAGATGCTTGAAGGATTTTCCCCAAATCGTATTTGGCTTGTTAAAATGATGGTAAGCCTAATTAGCATGTTATACATGTTTAATGGAGTTTATTGAACTTAGTTGTGTTGATTAACCATGAGTATCGAAATTGGTTTGGTTGAGATGCTTGGAGGGTGATTTGCCCTAATTTGGTTTTAGCTTGCAATCTAATGATGTTAGCTTGATTAATATGTTTTACAAGCTTAATAGAACATATTGAACCATGTGGTGAATTTTAAATCATGAATTGAACGTTATGATTGGTATGATGACTTGGATGATATTATGCACAAGATGGCTAAATTATTCTAAGTTGCATTGTTAATTAGTTTGTTGGGTTTATATGAGTATATTGAACATTGGGATTGTGGTTTTGGGCGATAGTTATGAACATAGGGGTTGATGAAGCCTAAGCTTCTCATCCTTGAATTTTCGGAAAACTTAGATTGAACTCAACGGAGTTAACCTTTGGGTTAGTATGAATCCTAGAACTATAATTTTAAGTCCTACGGAATTTTGGGTAGAATTCATGGAGGTTGAGCCTCCAAGAAGTTTTGAAGTGTGTGAAGCACACTTGATTATGAGAACTTATATGATTCTCGGTTGTGATGTTTATGCTAGTTGTGGATGAATTGCATGACTAGTTTGATAGTAGAGTGTTTACCTACTTGTTTTGAGCATATGAGTATATATTACTTGTGCTTGGGTTTTGAGTCCAGTGAGTCGGTTTGGTTGAGTTTTGGTGGGGACGATACATCGCTTCACGAATTGTGAGATTCGTGATCGCGATGGATCGCCGTGTCGGGTTTGCACACACACCCTCCATCGATGGCCACGGTGGGGAAGTAGTTTATCTTAGTTGTAGTAATACACATGACTTTGATAACTATGGAACTCGAGCGGAGATCGTGCTCGGGACGCCGATATCTACGAGAGGGATATCGAGGGCACATAAAGGTTTTGCACGTGTTTTTGCAGAGCGACACGCGGAGGAATTTTGGTAATGGTATCATATCCCTTATACATGAATTGTTTCACAAGTGCTTAAGTGAATAACGTGCTTGGTGAATTGGATATGATATGATGTTTGTTTTGGTTTCTTACATGTTATACTTAATAGATAACATATGGATTAATGTTGTTAAGCATGTATGCTATCACATGAGTATTATTGGAATGTGGTTTTATGCCAAAGGTATAGATCATTATGGTTAAGTTTATATGCCTTGACATGAATATTATGGGAAGGCTATGTTATATCAATAACAAGAATTATGATCGTTAAGCATATAATTGTCTTGACATGGGTTTTAATGAAATGTTATACTACAATGATAACATGTTTTATTTATGTTGAGCATGGATGCCATAACATGATTTTTATATAAGGTTATTTCATGACGATAGCATGATGTGAATTATGATTGAGTATTATGCCATGATAGGAAGTTACGGTTAGTAACTTACTAAGTCATTGTGACTTACTTTTATTTGTTGGTTGTGATTCCCTAGATCCGAGTCGCTCGTGGATCCAAGTAAATCAAGAAGATTGCGTTGATGAAGTATTATTTCGGCAAGGTTGCTACTTAGATAGTTTATTTGTTTTTGGTGAGGTCGTTGGGAAGATGAAGTTATGTAAACTTCATGTTGGGGTAGCAAACCTAAATGTGATTGTGTTATTTGTAATTATGTTGTTTAGCTTATTCTTTTGGTAGCCGACCAAGTAGAAGTCGTGCTTGGATGTTTATTTATGGTTATATCTCCATATGTTTTTCGGTTGTTAGTACATATAAATGTTAGTACTTATTTTGTTGGCAGCCGATCGGTTTTAGTCGCTTGGTTTATTGGTGAAAATGTTTAGCATGTTAAATTGCTAGTTAAATATTATGTTTGTTCTCGGCATGTTTTTAGCCGTTGAGTTGTTAGACTAGAGTCTTAGACTTAGTGTAATGTTGGGTTCCGACCGTAGTTTCGCCGATGACTTGGTTTATTTTATGCTATATATTGAATTGCATAACAGGGAGTTTGTTCTACGTGCCCAATGTTGCGACGCGCGGAGTCGAATTTTTGGACCGAGAGATTTATCATCTCTTTGGTTGTTTTAGTTTGAGCTTGTTAGCTCGGGCGCCCTTGTTTTATTTTCATTTGCTTCCGCATGTGTTTTGAGTTGTCGGTGTATCGCCGTTATGGCCCTACCCATTATTTGCTACTTTTTGTTGTTATTTGCTTTCTTCGGGCGGCACGACCTTGGGATTTCGTCTTGGGATCCGGGTCGGTCGTCCACAGCTGGGTGGTATCGAGCTATGATTATAAATTTAGCTTTCAGCCGGGATAGGTTCCTTGGCTTTGGGGGTTGGTTTTGTGTGATTTATTATATCTTAACGTCGAGAGTTATAGCATGTTAAGATGTTTTAACTAGAATAGAGGTTAGCACTAGTAGAGGTGCCAATGTTGATATGTATAAGGTGGTACTAGTAATATCCATGAATGAGGGTCCACCGGAGAATTGGTGGCAAATATGATGATATTGCGAATTAATATTTAAGTGAAGATCACAGAGTTAATGCATTGGAGTAGCACACTTAGTACGAATGAGACTAGGAAGACTCCATAAATTGTGAAAGGGTTAAGGATTAAGGATGAGATGTTGCGGGCAATTTATTTTGTTACGACTTCACAGTTTGAGAGGCTGTGGTTTTATACTACGAAGTTAAATGTTAAAGAGCACTGAGAGAGGACCTCGAGGAATATTAAGGTTGATGATGTGGTTAGAGGGCAGTTAGTACCTCCACAGGCTGTGAGGCAAATCAGTGGACTAGTAAGCGGAGTGATGCTTTTACCTAAAATTCATAGATGAAAGGTGATAATTATTATATAAATTTCGTTTGAGAAATAGGACAGAGTGTAGGTGTTGGAACAATATAGACAAGTGTTTAGTTGATGGTGGTGATCACATTAGAATGGATTGCCTTAAATTGAGGATTAATGACTCTAAGAGCGCTAATAAGCAGTCTAGTGACCCTTAGTGAAATGGTTATAGACGAGCTAGGGTTTGAGGTTGTATGCGTGCGTGGCGGTTGGCCATTGCGGAGTTTTGAGACCTACCTTGGATAGGAGGTAATTCGATATACGGATATTATGGTTGCTATTATCATTTGTTATGAGTGCACGTTGTATCGGTATCTCATGCAGCATTGATACATACATTGCATTGTGTGTTGAAATTAATTATTTTTGTTTCATCGATTTATGGATATTATTGAGGAGGATGTCCGTATGGGATTGGTTCTGTTTTGGGTTGAAATTTTGACTCGTCGGTAGACAGTGATTGTAGTAGTAATACGGTTATGTAAGCCTATATGGATGGCGATGTTATACATAGAAGTGAATATTGAATATGTGATAATGCTACTAGTGGTAAAATACTAGTGGTGCGTTAATTTTATGCTCTCTATAGATATGTGTACAGTAAAATAATTGTAATTTGTTGTGTGATTTTTTACGCGAGTAGGACGCGCTTGAATT
>JABEVN020003872.1:0-16567 GCA_013146195.2 Codonopsis lanceolata | reverse complement strand
ATAACGGTGATAGTTCTTGTAGGGACTAATTCATCTTTATCATTTTTCACTAAGGAATTCGACTTCTTAGGAACAACTTTGAAGCTGGACTAACCCATTTACTATCAGAAATCGGGTAAATTATACCCGCATCGAGAAGTTTAAGGACTTCTTTTCTTACCGCTTCTTCCATGTGAGGGTTAAGCCTTCTTTGTCTTTCTCTTGAAGGTTTACTACCTTCTTCTAAATGTATTTTATGCATGCACATAGACGGACTGATACCTTTTAAATCTACTAAGGACCATCTTATGGCTTCTCTATATGACCATAAAACTTTTAACAAACTAGCTTCTTGTTCTTCAGTTAAATCTGCTGTTATTATAACAGGTAAAGTTTTACCTTCCCCTAAAAATGCATATTTTAAGTGGGATGGTAATGACTTTAATTCTTCGACGGAAGGAGATTTAACAGATGGAATAAATTCATAATTTTATGGTTTAATTATTTCTTCTTCTTTAACCTCCTTAATATTTTCTTCTTTTTCATCCTCTATTTCTACTTCTTCAAAAAGTGATTTTAAAATTTCCACTTCTTCTTCTTCATTACTTTCTTCCTCTACTTATTCTATTTTATTAGGATTAATTTATGTCTCTAATTCTTTTTCTATATTGTCTTTATTTTTAAAGGCTTTTAATTTCTCTCTTTCTTGTCTTTCTTCTTCTTCTATTTCTCTCTCTATCTCATCAATGTCAATTTTTATGGGAGGTATAGGTCTATTATCATAAACTACAAATACATCTTTCTCATAATCGTCATCTTTGCAACTTTCTTCAAAAGATTGAGTTGTTAGTTTTTCAATTTCATTTATGGAGAAACATGCATTCATGTTACTAGGTCTATTCATAACATCAAAAACAGAGATTTCGACAATTTCACCTAGGACTGACATTGAAAGTTTGCCATTCTTAACATTTATCATAGTGTTGGCAGTGGCCATAAAAGGTCTACCTAACAAGATAGGAACTTCATTATTTGTGCAAATTTTTCTTTCCATCTCTAAAACCACAAAATCAACTGGAATGATTAGTTTATCAACCTGAACTAAGATGTCCTCTACTATGCCTAAAGGATGTTTAACTGAGCGATCAACTAATTGTAAAGACATATTAGTGGGTTTTAGTTCTCCTAACCCCAATTGTTTGTAGACCGTAAAAGGCATCAAGTTAATACTTGCTCCTAGATCTAGCATGGCTTTTATCTTTTTAGAGCTACCTAAAGAGACTTGAATATTAAAGCTACCAGGATCCTTCAACTTAGGGGGAAGTTCGGGTTGTAAAACAACACTTACTTTCTCAGAAACAATAATTTTCTCATTGTTTTCAAATTTGTGTTTCTTAGAGTGAAGATCTTTGAAAAACTTAGCATAGGCTGTAATATTTTTAATAACATTAAGCAAAGGAAGGTTAACATCCACTTTGGATAACAAATTATAAATTTCAGAAAACTATTTATCCATTCCATTTTTCATAAGTCTTATAGGGAACGGAATTAGAGGAACATATGGTGGTGGTGCCATATAAGGTTCCTCTTCTTCTTGTTCTTTATTTTCTTGTTCTACTTCTTTTTGACTTTCTTCATTTTGTACTTCTTTTTTTGCTTCATGATTAGATGTTTGACTATTCTCATTATTATCTTTTTCAACTTCTTTTTCAGAATTATCTACTTTATCAGGCACATCAGAAGATTGAACAGGATCACTTACCTCTTCTCCAATCACTCTACCACTTCGTAGAGTAGTGATAGATTTTGCTTGCTTGGTTTGGCTAGGGAACTTCCCTTCTTCTCTTTTCTCGATCTCAGATGTAGCAAATTTATTCTTTAAATTTTCTACTTCTTCAAGCAAATATTTTATAATGGCAGCTTGGCCTTTGCTTGCTCCATCTAATTTTGAAACTTCTTCAATTCGCAATTGTCCTTGATTTGGAAATTGTTGAGGTTGTGGTTGTTGAGGCTGGAATTGTTGAGGTTGTAAAGGTTTATTTCCTCCCCATGAAAAATTTGGATGATTCCTCCAACCAGGATTATATGTGTTTGAGTAGGGATCATTCCTTGGTCTTTGAGGGTATACGTTCATGACATTAGCCTGTTCAGAATACATAGCACTTGATGGACAAAAATTAGTAGCATGAGAATATAATCCACATAAAGCACATGCTTCTTGAATTGGCCAATTTTCAAATTGAGCTTGTGTATCTGGTTTTTCTTGAACTTGGTATAAACTTCTACTTTTACCTCTTGCTCTTTTCTATTGAGAATTTATACTTAACATCTCAAATAATTCCTCTAGTGCATCTGGTGTCATTCTATTGATAGAACCACCGGCTGCACTATCAACCATAGTTTGTAGACCAGGCGAAAGAGCATGATAAAATTGAAACACTAGCACATCTTGAGCCAGATTATGATGAGGGCACATAATAAGCCAATCTTTGACTGTTTGGGTAAAGATTTTGTCCTGTAGATCTTGGAACTGTTGTCTGTCAGACTGTATTAATAAGTCTCTGAAAAGCAGGTCTGATGTCTGATGCACTGTCAGGTGATCTTTTCAATAAAGTGGATTCCTTTGACTTTATCAGACCGCGTGAGTGAGAGAAAGTCTTGTAGCTTTAACTATGTTAGGCTTTATGAAGCTTGGTCATATTTGTCTTAATTTGAACTACTTTAGTCGTTTCTTTGTAGCACGTGTAGAATTAGGTCTGCCGGTAGGTTGTTCGGACCAGAGGAGGAACTCTTCTGTTTCGGGAGAACTGATGTTTACTGGTGCGAACAATCAACTTGTAGCATGTCTGCCGGTGGTGAGTCTTCAAGATGTTCTGATCTTCTTATGACACGCTGGCGGTGACGAGTCTCTTGAAGACTTTTGTACACTACCGTAAGTGCACCGGTGCTTAGTGCATATGAAGTGCTGGCCAGTTTGATCATCATGTAGGAAGGTAGGACTCGATCAGGTCGCACCTAATCTAAGACCTATGTAATGTCACACGAGTTGCCACGTTAACCGGTACGCAGACCTTTTAGCCACTAGTGATGACTCACTGTAATGGGAACAAGCAAATCAACATATATAGAATATGCAAGGTGATAAGTAATTTATCAAGAAGCATATTCCAACAATCTCCTCATATTTGCTTGGAACGATTACATGATGACATATACAAAACACTGAAGCATCTTATCAAGACATAGTAATAACATGCCCACAATGAATAGTCATTTTATCTCAAGACATGTCCTATGTTTGATAATTAAAGGAGCGAGACATTTGTATAGTCTACTATTGCTATTACAGACTCGATAAATCAAAGTACTGAACAGATAAAGCAATAGTAAAAACAATTTAGATCACTTAGAGTATTTGAAAGATGTTTGAACAGGATCTAAAAGGTTTTTGGGTTCTTACTTGCACATAGATTTTTATATGTTAAAAGAATGTGTTGGCAAGCAAGTGTAGCAAATCCTTAAGTAAGCATATGTTATTGAAAGTTTTTCAATAAGGATTGCTCATGATACCATTTGAAAAATTTTATGATTCTGTTGAAAATGAGGATCTCTGTTTGAAGGAAAGACTCAACAGAGAATTTTTGTTTCGAGCATATTTTTCAACATAAGTGCCACAAAAGTTGAGCGTAATTCACAAAGAATCAGCTTAGGGGTGAATTTTTCACATTATGTGTGTCTTCCTATGATTAAGGGAAATTTGGGTCACCCTTGTTTAGTTATGAACTCTCCTCCTAAGAAAGTGCATTTTCCTATGTCTTTAGACAGTTATGGATATGCTATAGTTCTCCTTATGAACTAAAGGTATGAACTCTCCTCCAAAGAAAGTGCATTTTCCTATGTCTTTAGACAGTTATGGATATGTTATAGTTCTCCTTCTAAACTAAAGGTTCTCCTCCTCTCATAATTCCTCCTCTTTAAATAATGACTTCAGATATGTCATAGCACTTCTCCTCCTTAATGGTTGCAAGCATAAACAGAAGATATCGAGGAAGAACAGAAAGAGAAAAAAATAGAAGAGAAATTCAGTAGACAAAGAAGATGTTCAATAAATTTTGAGAAATGAAAAAGTACAAATTAATAACCATATAAAGCACAACCTAGTTGGAATCCCCAAAACTACTAGTACTAGAATCAAAGGTATATTCTCTATTTCGATCAAAGAAGCTTCGATTGCCGAATAACTCGTGAGTTATCAGCAGGTCTCTAATGATGGGAAAACGTTCATCATCATGGACTGTTGAGAGAATTGTTTGAAAAGAGCAAAGAAAATGACTGATAATTCAAGCATACTTTATAATGCAGAATCCATTCGTCTGTCTTCACAGGATAGATTGGCATATGAGAGAGAAGATGACTTCAGACCAGTTGATGGTATGAGAATCTAGAACAACAATGGTGAAGTTCCGTAGTCTTCTGGTGTCACTACCTGAGCCTACTTCATGAAATAGAAGACATCGACTCAGAATTTCACCAACACAATACATGTCTAAGGGATAGTTGTCAATGTCCCATGTACTGTAGTCATCCCGAGAAGTGTAGCCAGTTCGTAAAAGCCATGATTCATTGAGGATTGAATCATCGAGAGCACTGGGTCCAATAGAGGGAAGATGGAAAACGCGAGACAGGCTCTCAGCATTGAGGACGACATTGGTACCTCGAATGCGACCATAGAAGTGGCTACCATCTCTTGCCATTTTCATCCTAGAGTAGAATTCATTAACCAACGAAAGGCTGTAAACTTCTTCACGAAATGAAAAGAGTGAGACTAGTTCATAACTGTGGAGAAGATCGATAATCTTTCCACCAACAGTGTTGTCGATGAGAAATTGTTCTCCTTGAATCGTATGAGCAAGAATGTATGAGTGAGAACCTACTCTGGTCACGAAAGATGATACCAGATGTTGATATCACATTAAACAATTGTTGGGAATTCTCAGTTAGGAAGATTTTAATGGGAAGAATTTAAGATTTAGTATTTTCGGAGGATTTATAATGGAAGAACACATTCATCAAGAATCGTTGATTGGGTATCCATTAAAGAGTTGTAATGACAAGAATACAATACGTCGAGGTAATTATGTCAAAACTTTTAGAATTTGAATGGACATTATTTTGGAAAGTCGGCGCGATTCATGGTTTTGATATTAAGTCATTCTTGGGAATGTTTTCGATACAAATTTTGACTTAAATTGAGATATCTCAATATCCAGATTTTTAGATATCAATTATGGTAGAGAGTACTGGATAAAGAGAAGAAAATTTGTGTTGACATTAATGACTTTTTTTGAAAAGCAATACGAGTTTAAAATACGAACCTTTGAAGAAATGTTATATGTTTTTGAAATTCTAAAATTTTCAGAAAATGATTTACGAGGCATTCTGAATCATCTACACAATCCTCAGCAATCTCTCAAATCTTTAGAAGATTTTAGAATTTTAAATCAATTTTTGAAGAAGTATTTCAAAAAGTAGAATATGTTTTTCAAAATAGTAAGAAATTTTGTGTTCTTAGTTTTTAGAAGATAATTGTCCGGTGCTTTCTGAATCATCTACACAATCCTCAGCAGTCTCCTAATTTTCTTTTAAAAACTTAGAACAATTAAAAGACATTTTTGGAATTGATATCAGGTATGAAAACATTTCTAAAATTGATATCGAATGTTTGAAATACTACTTGTTTGTAAAACATTTTGAAAATCAATCAGAAATTCCAAAGATTGTTTTAAATCATAGATATCTTCACAAGGGAAAGAACAGCAGAGATTGAAGGCTGATGTTATGAGACTGTGAACGACAGAGATGGAAGTATGATGTTCAAATTTGACCAGTAGAGATTGAAGTCTGCTGTTTCAACTGATAACCTTAAAGATGTATGAAGCAGTAATGAAAGTTTGCTGATACTAATTGATAACATCGGATAGAAATGAAGGGTGAATAATTATGATCATATCTGCTGGTATCAATCCTAGGATATGCGTGGTTATCAATCTTTTGAACACATGGACGATGGTAGTAATAAGATAGCTATTATACCAATTAATGAGTATTGTGTTCAAGAAAGATGAAACTCTACCGATACTAGGTGATCAGTAAGCTAGAGATTGAGGTACGCAGTATTGGATTTACGACGGTATAGAGCCATGGATTTCTTAAAGAGAAACATCCAGTTTCTTCCGAATAGCATCAGGGGCTGATTGAAGAAGAAAGAGATGAGGGAAATAGGAGAAGGGCGAGTTCTTGATCGGTTTGGGCTCATCTGGAACGGAGGCTGAAATAGAAGTAGTGAAAGCTGAATGCTTCTTCCTTTTGGGAGCAACAGCAGTGTCAGCAGCAGCAACAACATCAGTGTTTGAAGAAGATTTCTTCTTCTTTGCAGTAGGCTCCTCCTCACTAGTAGAGTACTTGCATTTCGATCTATGAGAGAGCAGGGTCTGCAGGTGTCTGGGGCAGAAGTCTCAACGGTAGACTTGCTTGAGCAGCTTTCTGAAGTAACTCCTTTTTGAAGCATCTTATCTAGTTCTATTCTTACATTTCATTATGTAGCTTGAGGTGATTGGGAATGAAAGTGGATCAGCAAGAATATAGTCTGCTGATACAGGATGTGTCTTATGGGCTTAGCAGACATGGGGTTTACTGAAAAAGGATGAAACAGCAGACATTAAGGTCTGCTAATACCAAGTGAATGAAGAGCATTTCAGCAATCCTTTTCTTTGGGGTGCTTTAGCTTCTAGAAGGATGGACCAAAGGAATGGAATTCATCAGTTCAAGACAAAGGAAAGAAGAAAGAATTTCGAGCAGACTTGTTTTGAACAAAGGAAACAACAGATAAGTAAAGGATTTTGAAGAAGCTGCTAGTTCCTCAGAAGGTCATCCTTCCAACAGCAGTTATGAGGTCTGCTGTTGAGAAGTGTATGAAACCATAATTTTGGACGGGAATTAAGATTCACTAGAACATCATGGGTTGAGATAAGATTTTCAATTCCCGAGAAAGAAGTTGCAAGGTAAGTAGTTCTTTCTAAGAAATCCAAAACTGAAGTTATCCATATTCCAACACTAATTCTTCTGATGAGATTTCTACCGGTAATCATTGAATTTTTTAAACGAAATAAAGTTGATTTGTTGAGTTAAAATCAGTTTTCAGTGGATAATGACAGTAATTAAAACAAGAATCAACATAGTCTTTTGAGCACCAGAAGTTTTGATAAAGAATTTAAAGTCTTTTGTGCTTTCTGAATCAAATCAAAATAAAAGATTAGATTTATAAGACTATTATTTAAAAGATAGATCCTGGGATTGTCTCATCATAATTATTATGTTGAATAGGAATACTTATGGTTAAGGATTAGTTTCCCGTTAGGTTAACATCAAAGTTATGTTTGCTGTTGTGAGTTCGGAACAGAATTTTCATAACATGAAGTACAGGTACCGAAATCATAAGCAAAGATAAGATTTCATGCTATCAAGGAATATGCATACAAAATCATATAGACATGAAGTAAAGTTGCTTCGAACAAGTTCTCATTTAGATCAAAATATACTTGAGTAGTGAGAGGATCTAAAGATTACAAAATTCAATACAACTTCCGGTGACTTAACTACTCCTATTAAACAACTAATCCAAACACCTGATACAATTCTAAAGATAAGAATGTTACAAGGAGATGTCTATGAAGACCATGGACCCAGATCCGTTTAACCGGTTGGCGAATGGAGTACAAGTCTAGATTAAGGGACTTAAAGTCAAACGAGGTAGCCAAACGGAATCTCTACACTATAAGGAGTGCAAATATGTGATCATGTCGCTTGTTCTTCCTTCTCCCTTCAGCTAGCTCTCAGGCCCAGGTGACCTTCTAAAGCTAGCACGACTTCCTTTCGAAAGTCCACTGCTGTGAAGTGAGCTGATCTCGAGAGAGAAACATGTCAGCAAAAGAACATGTAGAAGGTCTACAAAACCAAGAAGGAGCGGCTGACATGAGCATGGTCACTGGAGTCTGGGAGAGGCATGCTAAATGGTTGTTGAGGAAAATCTTCAAACAAGAGGAATCCTCGAAACTAACCAAACAACTTATGGAAGATAGGAAGGGTAATTCCAAGTTGTTGAGAAAGAAACTTGATCTATTGCTAAGAATTCTCCTAAGTAACATATTGGAAGGAAATGGTTTTGTATCAGAGTCTATCATAGTGTTTGGGGTAATTTGTGAGTGATAGAGAAGAAGGAAGGAATGTCTCTATAAATACTCGCTGAGGCAGGTGTGAGGTTCTGACGTGCCTCGCGCCGCGCGCCTTGGATGGGGTGCGCAGCGTGCGGATGGGACACCACCGCTCGCTCCATCCTCCCTTGTTTAGGGAAGACGAAATCAAAGTGCGAGAGGAGTCTTTGTCTTTATTAGCTCGTTGGAATGTGCCTCGGTTGCCCTGAGTGGATTTTGTATCCAATATGGGAACTGATGGTTTCTCATATCAAGTTATCCCTTGTTTAGGGATACCAGGATATGGGAATGCATTACCCTTCCATTCCCATTCTCCCCTTTTCTTTTCAGGGGAAAACGGAGAAGTGCAAGAAAGGATCTTGCGACGCCCCCACTATGGATTTATTGAAAATAGCCTTATGGCCCATTCAGATCACTATGGGAGCTATGGGTTTCCCGCATCAAGTTATCCCTTGTTTAGGGGATACTAGGATATGGGAATGCATCACCCTCCATTCCCGTATCTCCCCTTTTTGGGAGAATAGGAAAGTGCAAAGAGGGAATGTTGCGAGGCCCACTGGATCTCGAAAGTTTTAGAGTCGCCATCTTTATTTTAAGGCAAATAAAGCAAAACCAAATAAAAGAAAAAATAAACCGTAGAAAAAAACGGGTTCGGAGGCTAAGTTACGAGTTGGGAAGGTGCTAGGCACCCAACTCGCCCTTTCGGTCTCGAAAATGGTTTTTGGCTGAAGTATGCTTATTGTCACATTTATTTAGCAAATAAATAAGGTATTATAATGACAGGGGAAATTTAAACAAATACATTCGTGGCCACATTATTTACGGACTCGCAGCCGTCTCCTTCCAATAATTACATACACATTTAAAAATATTTGGCCATTATAACGTCTCTTTTACATAATATTTCCTATTCTAATCTGGGCAGCACAACGGCTTATATGGGCTACATTGCGCCGGATTTAAATAACAACTCTTAAAAATAAATAAAAGGCAGAAAATAAAAATAACGACGCTCTTAAAGGTTTTACCTTCTAGAGCGGCGGTGTGCTCGCTCTATCCTTCAGGGAGAGGGAGTCTTTTTGTTGTTTGTGTGGTTGTTGTTTTGAGTTGGGCAGAATGACTGCTTTATTTTTTAGGGTTTGGGCTTATCAACTCGGGCAGAGTGACAGCTTATTTGGGTAGGTTTTGGCCTTTTTGGTTGGGCGGAACCTATACTTAAATTTTGACTTTTCAGCTCGTTACTCGGGCAAAGTAACGGCTTACTTTGGGAATTTTGGATTGGGGAAGTGAGGTGGATACCTAACAACTAGGCTAGGGATCACTTATAACCTATGGGTTTTTGATTTGGCAGAGTTTGGACGGGGTTTGGAGACTCTAGGGGCTTCCACTCACCTATCTCGCACCTCTCGTACTAACTGTATTGAGGAATAGCAGAAGCAGAGCTTCGCTGCGATTTTTCTATCGCGTAAACTGAGCAGCGGAAAAGAGAGGCCGGGGGTCTCTATTTATAGTAGAGGCTGAGGACGCACTGGGCATTTCTCCGTTTGTTTAGCCTGCATCAACATCTTGTACTTTGTGCTTCAAGAGTTGTACCATTTCAATGTGAGAGAGGCGCACAGTGGCAGGCATGGTGCGGCCAAGGCACCCTTGGTGCGGCACCAAGGGTCCTTGGTGCGGCACCATGCCCCTTTGTAACTTTCAAAATTTTGCACTTCCCCCCCTGCAGTTCACTGTTTCGCGCATCCTGCTTTTCCTTTTGCATTTTTGACTCCTGTAACTTGACATTCGTTAAGTTTTAACAGTTCTTGATATTTTATGTGAGTCACATACCAGGGGTACGAAATTGGGGTGTCTACAGCAGGACAATGGATTGATTTAATAAATTTCATTAGGAATGAAGAGTCCTTTCAACCACTCTCATTAAAGGTACACGGGGAAGTGTGAGAGATAATTTTGATTTCTAGATATCCGGTAAGGTTCCTCTTGGAAAACTGAAAGATTTTTGAAAAGACAAAACAACTTTCTTGAGAGGATAAAAATGTTTTCAATAGGATAAAACAATTTTTCAGTGGGATTTGACAAAACACCTTTTTCATAAAAATGTTTTGGGAAATACGTTTCCCCCTTTTCAAAGTCAGTTTTGTTTTTACCGAGATTCTATGAAATTTGTCGTTTGGTTTAAGAAATAGTCAATTTCAAAAAGCTTTACCTCAACCTTTGTAGAATTTGCAAAAATACCCATGTAGTTTGCACATTTTCTATTAAGGTGGAAACTCCTATAAGTCAGCACATATAGCTGAGCTTATGAAGTACAGAGCAGCAAGAGTGTTTGACAAAGAAGACAGTTTGAAGATGACTCAGTTAATATAGATCAAAGAAAAAAATATTACTTTGATGAAAACACATCAAACCAGATGAGTAATGTAAATCATACTTAGAAGAATGGAATAAAAACAAGGAGCAAAGTATGATAAGAAATTACTTAGGTTTTATATTTGCGGAAAATAAACAGAGAAGAACATAGCATGCAAATATAAGGCTGTGCAGTGTTGATATATTAATGATCATAATTAGAAGGAAATCATAAGCAGATATCAATCATATATCATAATCCAGAAAGAAGAAGATTTGACTGGATCAAGTGAATGGAGTCATGTGCGTTAGTCAAGCATATCTTTTTATGCTGTTAGAAAGATGATAAAATTTGCTTTGATGTTCTTTGAGAGAATATGTATTCCTGGATGAGAATCAAGAAGATCATTAGCAACATTTTATGAGCTTTTGAAAGCTCCAGAAAAATCTAGATACTAGAATAAGTAAATCAAGAGAGTCCGACAGAATGAGAAGAAGGATTGGATCTTGAATCTCTTATTCTCCCTTGGTCTTTTTGTGCAACGAGAAAGATCATGGAACAAATTAGAGGAAAGAGCACTTAGACAAGGGATGTACCTTTGATGACAGCCATGTTTGGATCGGTGTAGATGTTCTTCAGAAGATGCCTTTTTGGAATCTGAGCTAGTAAGTCTGTAGTAGATGTTGCCTAAAGAGTAGATTTTTTTTGCAACGACCTATGAGATCTTTGATTCATATTTCTTAGGTTTTAAGTTCTAATAATTCTTTTGAAATATAGGCCAAGTTCCCAGAAACTAAATACCATATAACAGAGGGATCAATCAATGTTTCCTGATATAAAGTTTTTGACTCTTAACCTTTTTGAAGAGAATGAAATAAGAATCATTTTTAAAAAATTCTTTTGCAATGAAGTTCCAGAATCTAAGAAAATTTCTCTCGAGAAGGTGTTAGATTGGTTACAAACGTTAGCCTTATGTCAATAGAGTTCGAATTAGAAATCCTTTTAATTGATGCATCCATCGGAGTGTTTATACATCGAGGAATGATTATTCATAGTGCCAATTGAGATATATATATATATATATATATATATATATATATATATATATATATATATATATATATATATATATATATGTATATATATATATATATTTATTTATTTATTTATTTATTTATTTATATCTGTCATATGAATAATTATCCCACAATCATCATGTTAATTTTCTATCTCATGAAATTTTTTGAAAACAAAATAATTTTTCACAATAAGTATGTTTTTCAAAAAAAATTATCTCAAATGAAATCCTTGTCAAAAGTTTTTAAAGTTAAAACAAATTTTCTTTTGACATGCATTTGGAATGAGAGTTTGACGATCAAACTCTCAGGAGGTTAGTCCCGGGATATACCTTGAAGAGCTAGGCTCTGATACCAATTGTTGGTCCACAATTATGCTCAAATAGGCTAGAGGGAAGGGGTGAATAACCTATGATGTCATTTTAAAAAACTTTTCTTTTGAATACATTTAAAACGTAGATTTAATGGCATCTGCAGTTTAGCGTATTGAGCATGTCTGCCTGTAGAATCTAGATGCTAACGGAAGACTTGCTCTATTGAGAAATATCAACTGCATAAACCTGCCGATTAAATCGAAGCTTGATAGAAAGAGTTTAAGCGGAAATAGAGGCTTAGATTTAGAAGTCTTAAATGGTTGTACACGAATATATGATCAGAACAACAGCACACTTAATACTTCTTTCAAATGCAGATTCAAGGAGATCAATTTAAAGAATAACTTTTCTAAAGATAAATCAATTTATAAAAGCTCATAGAGATGTAAAGACTGAGGGATATATTATTTGAAAGAACATCTGAATTTATTTAAAGATAAATTATAGATTACAGCAGCCTAAATATTCTATGTAAAGTTTATGTCCTCGTCCTTTCAAGCCTTAATCTTTACTTAATTATTCATAGATGAATCATTAAGCAAAGAGGGCAATAGGAGACCAAAACGAGAAACTAATACGATAAGAGAATTTTCAAGGTCGTTAAGATAGGAAATATCTGAACGATTGAGTGCAGAGCACTCGGCCTTCCATGATGAGTGATGTTGATTCTTATGTTAGATTTATATCTGCTCAGTACATTACATTAGTTTTATACTTCAGTGGCTAATCGGGCTGCGTATCGGTTAGCGTGGCAACTGTGTATAGAACTTTGCCTTGTATAGTTTTTATAGGACTTCACAGGTTCAGCGGAAGACCTCTTCACAGCTTCACCGGAAGACCTGCTTAAAGCTTAAGATCGGTAGACCTAGTGTCCACCTAATCTGCTACGACGTGTCCTATCCAGCAAAGATTGATTGGATTAATTCAAACTTATCCCAATATGTTATTTGAATTAATCCAAGACATTCCCTGACATGTCAATCCGCCGAAAGCAACTTTTTTAAAGCGAAAAGTGAAGACTTTTAGTCTGAGCGATGAAAGCGGGAAGCATCGGTGTCCCCCTACTTTCTGCTACAACTCTCGGATCGACACGAATCGCCCACCTTTTCAAAGATCTCAGAAATCATTCCCTGCTCTAGATATATGTGAAGAGCGAAAATCCTTGACTGACCCCAAAATTTAATGCATTTAATGCATTGATGAAAAAACATTAAAGTCTTCGTCTCCTCCAACGGATCTTTTGAAGTGCACACTATAAATACGCCATTGAAAGGAACAAATAACAACATGCGAAATCAATCGAACACTTAAAGGATTGCTCTGAAACTTCATAACTCCAAGTCCTTCAGCTCAGTGCAATCAAGAGATCCTCAATAGATCTAGAAGTCCTCGTCAACAACAAGAAGCTGCTCATCAACACTTATTGTTTTATCTTCTTGTTGTTTATATTCATTAACTATATTTTTCATCGCAATTAAATATCTGTGTTTTTACATATATTTAATTCCCTGACCCCAAACACAAGTCAATATTTTGTACACGATCCATTAGGGATATTCTTTGTAATTGATCTAAGTGGAAAACATAGTGCACAATTTAAATCCAAGGTTATTGCCTTGGTGGTGGGCGTAGCACTCATTATAGTGTGAACCATCCCAAAACACTTGTGTTATTCCTTCTTGCTTGTCGATACTTGACCGCTTATCATCTTTGTTTATATTTATCCATTTACGCTGTGAGAACTTAAGTAACCGGCTGTCAAGGTCTCTAGGTAGTACTTATCGGCGGACACTGAACAACTTCTTGAAAGTCTTCGCTACTTGATTCTTTTCTATAGATTGCAAGTAACTTTCGTGAATTTACTTAAAAGTTTTTAAGTGTTTAATAAGCTATTCAACCCCCTTCTAGCTTATTATTGTGCTCATTGGGACCCACAATTGGTATCGAGCCTTACTCTTTGAAAACTAGTTTTTCAAGATTAAACTCTTAAGAATACGATATAATGGCACAAACACACTATATCTTTGCCGCCAACATCTAATGCTAACTAACCACATCCCAATATTGGACGAAGGACATTTTGATGTATGGAAGGATAAAGTAATGAGATTTATGAACTCTATTGACAACGGACTGGAAATGTGTCCTTTGCGAGGTCAACATGTACCAATGAAGGCCAATCTTCTAGCCTCCATCGTTGGGAATCCTGCGAAGTTCCTAAAGAAGAATCTGAATGGGCAGGAGGATGATAGAAAGGCTGGTAGAACTTGGCAATGAAAGCAATCAACATAATCACCGACTCTTTAGACACGCACAGCACATACAGCAAGTGATTTGATGTACAAGCTACTTGAAAGAGATGTGGGAAGCCCTTGTAGAATACTTGGAAGGAGACCAAGACACAAGAGACAACAGAAAATATACATACATCCGGCCGGTTTGATTCCTTCAAAGGATCCTAAGGAAACCTTGAGACAAGCATACGATTGTTTTAGTGAGGTAATAAATAATTGCTTTTCTCTTGGTAAGCAATATGACAAAAGGAAATGAACATGAGGTTTCTAGGCTCTCTAGGTAGCTTATGGCATGTGAAGACCACGGCTATGAAAGAATCAAAGAACTTAAGCGAGATGACTCTTCGTAGTCTCTACATAAGTTTAAAGGTTTATGAACTTGAAGTTAATCAAGCTCTAGAGCAAGACAAGCAGTTGAGCGTATCCTTGCCCGACCATGGTCCAAGAAGAAATCATTGTTGAAAACAAACCATCCTTTCTTCATGTGAAATTGATTTTTATCGATGAACAATTTGCTATGTTTGTAAAACGTTTTCAAAAATTTGCAAAATATAGAAGAAAGAACACACACCAACAACCTTTCAAGAAAAATAGTGAAAGCTCATCTAAGGAAGAGCTTGTGTGTTATAGCGTGAAAACGGCCATTTGCCTCAAAATGTCTAAGCCAAAATTTGAAGCATCCGAAAACCCTCTTTTAGAAAATTGCAAAAACAAAAGGTATGTTGGTGAAGACATAGAAGACAAACGAGGTTGCTACATGGTTTGAGGCTTGAGAAGAGGAGGAAGAGGATTGTGAGCAAGCTAACATATGCTTAATAGCTCATGATTCAGGTCCTACCTATGACTCTGAAAATGAAGTTGTAGTTTCACCTAGTCCTTTGGACAAAAATGAAACCAACAGTGACAGCTTCAGTAAGGAAGAACTTCTCAAGGATAATCAGGATATGCTTGAAGAATTTAATTCCTTTAGAGTAGCCTATGTTAAAGCGGCCAAGAAGCGTGAGAAACTCACTCTTGAAATCTTTGATGGCGGTGAGATTCAAACTCTCAATAGTTGTCAACAAGAGAGTATCAAAGCTGAAGGAAGAAAACAAATTTCTTCATGACAAAATTGATTAAATACGAGCACATCAAAGGACTTGACCTAGAAAATTGCCTTGCAAAGACAATTGACTCTGGGCGACTCCAAGGAAGCATTCGAAGAAATCCTTTCAAGCCAAAAATCTAGCAATGATAAATGCATAGGATATTCAGATGTGTCTCTTAAATCTCTTGATCATAGAGAAAGGTGAATCCTCAGAAGCGCTAATGATATATCTTTTCTAAGCAGACATTTGGAAACATAGGGAAACAAGGCCTTGGTTATTCAGTGTCCCTTACGTTTACCCCAAGTTCGAGAAAGGAAAAGCCAAAATGATGGACTCAAATGAGAAACTGGAAAGGTAGCGGTAGAGAAAGTGAAGTCTGCCGGCAACAGCTATGCCAAGGCAAAGTCTGCTGGCGGTAGACCTACTGAACCTCTACCGGTAACTATCAAGTTTGTCTATGAAGCAGGCAAGGCTCCTTTACCTGTTGAAGGTAAACTTAAAGGTATTCTACCGAATCCTACGAAAAGGTAATCAACGAAGCTAAAGCTAGGCTGGTAACCTACCTAGGTTCGAAAGAAACCAATTAAGTCTACTATCAACCAAGCAAAATTGAACCAGAATGGACGTTAAGAAAAGGAATAATCATAAGCACTCTTCGGTTGAAGACACTAACGATTCTGTGGACTTTCCATTTATGTCATTCTTGCAATTGCTTAGGTCATCGCTTGAGAATGCTGCTAAGGTTCACCCAAATCGAGACTAGTTTCTCTCAAGGTCAAGAGGTATGGGTTGCAGGTTGCTAATCCTTAGGACCCAAAAGAAATAAAAGGGTACCTTGTTTGCTTTAACTTCTTTTCGAGAATGTTTCATGGCTATAGAATCGAGAAAACAAAGACATCGGTACCTAGCGATTGGTTTGCTCTAGACACATGTGAGGAGCAGAAGTCTTCACAGAGATATAGTGAAGCAAAAGGACCCACTGTTATTTTCGGAGATAATGCAAGAGGAAAGACAATTGGATATGGCTCAATTACTAGAGGAAGCTCTCCATCAACAAGGTTTCTCCTAGTAAGTGGTTTAAAGCACAATCTCTGAGCATATCTCAGTGCGACAAGGACTTCTATGCAGTTCAC
>JABEVN020003871.1:0-16579 GCA_013146195.2 Codonopsis lanceolata | reverse complement strand
ATAGAAAAACATTAAAACACAATTTATAAATTCTGACTATTTATGGCAACTTGATAATGGTTTATATATTGAGATCAATCCCTAAAACATCAATTCAACTCGGTCTTTTCTTCAATCAATTTGGAATAATGTGTATGAAATATATTGATTAATATGCCATCCCAACATGAGTTGATATGTATGATTAGATTATTTAATTGACTATCCCCAAAGAAAGATATCAATCCTTGAGATCGATTTTGGTAAACCATTAAGATATACGTAATAAAATCATTGCTCAACCCAATTTTGATATCTTATTGATATATAGAGTCATTTTTATCATTGCTCAACCCATTTTTGCCATTCTATTATAAACATGATGTTTTCACATTATCAAAGTCTTTAAGGACCAATAATTTAAATGCTTTTCCTTCCCTTCCCCCTTAATTGTATCTATCCCTTGGTATGACTTCCTCGCATGACACAAGATCCCTCGATCATGAGTAAATTAAATCAAAATCATTAAAATTTATATTTCTAATTCATCTTTCAAAGATGGATCAAGGTACAAGATGTCGAGGACAATCCTTTTGCTAGAGATTAATTTATGGACATTGTTTAATTATTTATATTGTTTAAATTAATATATTATTAGTTTTTCATTTCTTGGTTGTTACTAATTAATTATTATTATTTAGACCTTTTATAGAAAGACTATTCTTGGAAAAAATTATTTATTAGGGTTTTTGTATCTTTAGGGTTTATATTGTTAGATTTTTATAAATTAACTTTGTTTTAATTGTTTATATAGTTAGAATATATTATTTAATTGTTTTATTTGTCTTAGTATTTAACTTAATTGATTTATAATTAATTGTTATGCCTTTTATAGGAAGATTGTCTTAGGTAGCCTAGATGTTACGATTATTCAAAGTCATATCTGCTATCTTTAGAGCTTTTCATAAATTCTACTTTGTTAATCTTTCGAGTTGTATCAAGCTTAAACATATTTTACTAGTGGAATATTTTTTGTCATGAGGCATGATCTAAATTGATTTACTTATTTACAAGCTTAATTCTATAATGTTTTGACTAGGTCTGAGTATTAGTAATTGTAACACTTGAGGTTTTAATAAGTTTAATTATATCATGATTATCATTTGAGTCTTGACTATTTATAGTATTAAAAAATGTTATGTTGACGAAATAATATAGTTGTAATAACTTGAATTGTTTACAATTGAGAACTAATTTTATATTAATTGGTGTATGTTGACTAGTCAATGTATTCTTTTACTTTAAAATATTACCTTTACTAAGTAACAATAACATTAAGATGACATTATATATTATATTATTATTATACTACTCCTTAGTTAGTCTATTTTCCGGAGCCTTAGGCTATGTACAACAAAGGATCATCTTTGATCCTCTTTTAATACTCAAGTTATTAAAAATAAATATAAAAATCTATTTGATATTCATAAGCTACCCAAACAAAAAAACTTCATACAACGGTTTGACACAAACTCTAATAACTTCGTGTCAAGCATTCTATATATCTAGTGTTGGAATTTCTTAGCAAAGAAGAACTTCGATAAGCTTAATTCTATAATGCTTTGACTATCTCTTACGTAAGGAGTCTTATAAATTTTAATTCGTAAAATTGTAAGGAGGAGTCTTCTCTTTCACGACTTACGCTCTAACAAGCGGTGACTCAGGTAAAGAGGATCCGTAGTCTTATAAAAAATATCTACAAGACCGTCTTACCTAAAATTTTACTTAATGTTTTGCTATAATTTATCCAACTGCTTGGAAATTCCAGCGAAAATAAATACGCAATCTGTTTTCAATAAAAGTTCATTATTTGTTTTTAGGGTTTTTCAGAAAAAAGTAATTACTTTTTAATTTATTTAAATGTTATTTTTATCATTTTACTCTTGATTTTGCTTATTATTATAAGTGATCATGTCTCATATAAGTATCGTGAAAATATATAGTATAATCATTTAATATTTATAAATATAATAGGGTCAAAATTCTTAGATCCGTAAAATTAAATCAAAACTTGGACACAAGTTGATAGACAAAAAATAAAAATAATTAGAAGAAATTTATAATTAAAATTGTACCCAAAGAGGATCCTAGAATGGTGTATCAATACCACCACTATTGTGTTCTAAACAATTTCCAAGATTTTTACGTAGAGTAAATCCTTAAATCTTCACTACTTATCTTAATCATGTTTGATATGTTAAAGAAGGGAAGGTGACCGCTACAACCAGGGAATCCACTATTGCGTTGGTGCTTCTGCATGTGTAGGTGTTGATGTTGGTGATGATGGCCCATATGTTGCCACAGGTGCTTCTCAGTTCAGTGGAGATGATTGTGATGCTTCGATAGACTATATATGGATTGGGTGTATATGTATCGTGTGCTGGCTTTAGTGGATTGTTGAATTCTAGTTCCTCCACAATGATTGTAGGTGATGGAACAAGTGGCTCATGCTACGGTTTGGGTGCTTGAATCTTTGTAGTGATGGTGTGGGTGGTAAAAATGTGGCTTGTTTGAATAATTTCTTATGTGTTCTTATGATCATGCTTGTGCTTATGATGTTAATTTCTAAGGATGTGGTAGATTCTCGATCCTCCCCTTCAAGCGTGTTGTGGTGGGGGTGATTGTGGTGCCTTCGCGATTATATGTTCATTGATAATCTTTCTATGCTTGACATATATACTTGATTCTCATAATATTATACTACAAACTTATTTAATTTAAGAAGTACAAATTGTGTTAGATGTTATTCATGTATCCTTAGATCTAATATACTTTCAAGTCTGTATTGAATGCATAAAGGGAAAACAAACAAAAATCAGAAAATTAGGTTTCGAAAAGAACTATGGATGTATTGGAAGTTATGTATATTATTGAATAAAATTACAATATGATAGACTCTGGAATGGATGCATATGTATCTTGTGCTGGCTTTGGTGCATCGCTGAATTTCGGTGCCTCCGCAATGATTGTAGATGAGGGAGAAAGTGGCTCATGTCTTGGTTCTTCTTCTTGTGGTGCTGGTGTAGGTGCCACAAAATGTGGCTTGTGTGGATGTTTCTTATGTTTATGCTTATGGGCATGCTTGTGCTTATGATCATGCTTGTGCTTATGATGTTTCTTGGATAAAGAAGAATCATCCCATTCATTCTCTTCTAAAGATGTGGTAGATTCTTGATCCTCCCCTTCAAGCTTATCATATGCCGGTTCTGGTGCATCTCTGAATTCGGGTGGGGGTGATTGTGGTGCCTTCGCGATGATGGTAGGTGATGGAGCATATGGCTCATGCTCTGGCTCGGATGCTTCGACTGTTTGTGGTGCTGGTGTAGGTGCCACAAAATTTGGTTTGTGTGGATGTTTCTTATGCTTGTGCTTATGATCATGCCTGTGCTTATGAACATGCTTATGCTTATGATGTTTCTTAGAAAAAGAAGAATCATAATCTTCTTTCTTAGTAGATTCTTGACCCTCCCCTTCAAGTTCATCGTCAGCGTCGTCAACAGTCACTACAAACTCTATTTGTTTTGCATCTGCACTTGTAGAAATATTATCATCTAATTCTAAGTAGCTATCAATATTAGCCACAAAAGGATTATCGAGAAACATTACCCTAGCAAGGGAGGGCGTGGTGAGAACCACCATCCCAATGAAGAAAAGTACCAAATATTTGCCAGACATTTTGATTTAGATGTGTTGCGAAGTTCTGAATGGGCAAAATAAGTGTAGTTGGTAGCCTTATATATAGTTGTGTGACTTGTGTTCAAACATGGTATTTATCCTTGAATCTTTCATTCATGGAAACTATAGATTTGTTGACTATCATAATCTTTGCCCAAGATATGACCAAATTAATCAATAGATCTCCTGCATATATTTAAAACATTATAGAAAAACATTAAAACACAATTTATAAATTCTGACTATTTATGACAACTCGATAATGGTTTATATATTGAGATCAATCCCTAAAACATCAATTCAACTCGGTCTTTTCTTCAATTAATTAGGAATAATGTGTATGAAATATATTGATTAATATATCTTCCCAACATGAGTTTTCTATATCAAGTTATCCCCTTTTTAGGAGATACCAAGATATAGGAATACATCACCTTTTCATTCCCACTCTCCCTTTTCTAGGGGAAAACGGGAAATAATAAGAAAGGATGTTGCGAGGCCCCACTGTGATCCAAAATGATTTAATAGAGTCGCCATCTTTATTTTAAGGAACAAATAAAAAAAAACCAAAAATAAAACCAGAGATTGCAAAAACGGGTTCGGAGGCTAAGTTACGAGTTGGGAAGGTGCTAGGCACGAACTCGCCCTTTCTGTCTCAAAAGCAGTTTTTGGCTAAATTATACTTTTTGTTATATTTATTTAGCAAATAAATTAAGCATTAAAAGACAGAAAATAAAAACAAATACATCCATGTCTACATTATTTACGGACTTGCAGCCACTTCATTCCAATAATTTACAAATATACTTAAAAATATTTGGTCATAATAATGGCTCTTTTTAGTGCTATTTTCTAAATAAATCCGGGCAGCACAACGGCTTATATTTTTTACATTGGGCCGGATGGAAAATAGCTTTTTAATAATTTAACGCTCTTAAAGGCTTACCTTTTAGAGCGTGGTGTGCTCGCTCTGTCCTTCTCGAGAGAGGGAGTCTTTTTTGCTTTTCTTCTTTGCAGTTCGGGCAGTGATTGCTTCTGAAAGTTACTTCTGGGCACTGTGAAACGGGCGTATCAATTGCTTGTTTTTTTGCTGCTGCTTGCTGCTGGCGGAATCGGGCAGAACAAGTGCTTGTTTCTGGCGGATTTGGCCTTTTTACTTGGGCAGAGCAACTGCTCTTTCCAAGGTTTTTGGACCGGGGAAATAGGGCGGATACCTAACTGGGGGGCTAAGGATCACTTTGACCGGTTGGATTTGTGTTTGGAGGAGATTTGGCAGAACTTCGAGGCTTTATAGGAGGGGGAACTCACTATTCACTCACGATCGCTTTCTCTTGATGCAGAGTTTTCTCGGGCTGAAAGGCCTTTACGAATTGTGTCCTAAAAGCGAAGCCGGGCACTGCTATTTATAGTTGGATTTGTGCTTCATCGGCTTGTACTGTGCACAGAAAGAATTGTACAAAAGGCAAAATGCTACACTACACTGGCGCCACCAACAGGCAAAATGGGCGCGGCGCCAAGGATGGTGGGCGCGGCGCCAACTGTGCATTTTCTTCCAATTTTCGACATTTTATCCCCCTACAGTTCACTATTCATGCATCCTGCTTTTTTCCTTTTGCATTTTCAACCCTGTAACTTGACATTTGTTAGCTTTTAACAGGTCTTGATATCGCATGTCAATGTTACATACAGAGTGCGAAATTGTGGTGTCTCTGAGCCCCTCAACGATGGAGTCTACGGGTAACCCGCAGCTTACTGAGTAGACGAACGTCGTTGATAAGAAATAGACTCCCAAATTTCGTGGGATTATAATGGGGAGAAATGCAACAGGTAGCAGTTATAATGCAACAGTTTATAGTGCCAACCAAACCTCACATATCCTAGGCATATTTAGTCGGTTATAGCAGGTTATCATAGTTTTTAAGCAGATATGAAAATTAAGTGCTCTAATGGTCGGACCAACCGAAGTAGGCTGCCTACGTATCCTTTAATAAAAGGAATCAGACCAAACGTAGTTTGATTAAGCCGAAACAAGCATCTTTGCGATGGTCGTGCCTCTACGTATCTTTATCAAAGGAATCAGACCAAACGTAATTCCCCGATGCAAACAAACAGTGCTGCGATGGATGG
The DNA here is from genome assembly GCA_013146195.2 of Codonopsis lanceolata. Classification (NCBI taxonomy): domain Eukaryota; kingdom Viridiplantae; phylum Streptophyta; class Magnoliopsida; order Asterales; family Campanulaceae; genus Codonopsis; species Codonopsis lanceolata. Next base: position 10,738 of record JABEVN020003871.1, on the reverse strand, counting down.
TGCGTTTCGCCCAGCATAGGCAAAGCTGGCGGGACCCACGCGCTTTCCCCAGCATAAGGAAAGAAATGCTGCTTTTAAAGAAAGCTTTCCCCAGTATAGGGAAAGCGATGCTGCTTTTTGTGACACCCCGCTCCTTCGTTATCTCGGTTTGCGTGCTATACTTGCACTTCTTCCTTTGACGACTGTATGTTTAGTTTGCGAGAGGGTCTAGATGTGTTTGAAAGACCACATTAAGACCAAAACATTATTAAGAGACTCCATATAGTTGTTGACTTGCTAAAGTCACAAGTCGTGACTTGACGATAGTCGGAATGCGACGCGATTGAGGGTTTACTTGCGTTTTGTGTTCGTGACCTCGGTTTGGGTCCTAGACCTCTATAAGATAGTTTATTAACATGTTTAGATGCATTAGACTTCAAGTTGGAGGTGTTCCTTAAGTCTATCGATGATTTGGAAGTTTTGGAGATATCATTCGTCTCTATCGCGTAGTTCGGGAATCGAGTCGCGTAATCGTCTCTCCTTTGGGATTCTTATTTCCCTAGTTGTTATTCAACTTTCTAGAAGTATTTAAGCTTCTTCATTAGCCCTTATACTTGTCTTAAAAGTCTCCTTTCATTGCTCGTTCGATTGAGAGTTCATTCGCCGTTCCGGTTGCACGTTGTTGCACCCCTTCCCGGTTTCGCTCCGAGTTGTTTCGGGTGTGTTTTCGACTTGTTTTGAGTTGGGTTAGACCTTAGAATAGTTGCCCATGAGTTTGGGAACATTTAGGACATGTTAGACCAAGTTTTGAGAGCATAGAGCAGCCGAGGCGCCCTGAGCGCCGCCTCAAGTTCGGAGCAAATTGCAAATTTGGAGATGGGTCAGAGTCCCAGGCGCCCGCCTCAATAATGTGAGGCGCCCGCCTCAACATAAAATGTCACTTACGGGATTTTTTGCCCTGTTTTGGGTTTTGACGAATTATACCTATCCTACCCTCATTAAACCCCCTCTAAACCCTTCCTAACCTCCCATACTTAGCCCTAAACATGTACTAACATTAGTTGGAAGTTGATTAAGGTTAGATTAGTGATTGATTAATCCTAATCTCTACTAATTGTACCAAGGAGTTCCCTATTTTGCCCTCATCACTTGGGGAGTATATATAGCCTAACCTCTTCACAATTCAGCCAAATCCTTTCATTTCTTCCTCCTCCACAATACGTATTAGAGAGAGAGAGACTCCATGGGAGATTCAAGCCCTAGCTTCTTCTCTCTTCGATCCAAGACGATCCAACCACCCGATTTCCTTCAAACTTCGGAATCTTGAAGCCCTCGACGAGTAGAACAAGTTCACCGATCGGATTTGTGTTCTCTTGAGTTTTCACTCAAGCTAGGTAAGTTACCTTCTTTTTATTTTGGTTCATTGGCCCTAAGGAAAACAATATATGTGCTATTTGTGGGCAATGAACACCTTGTATGCCTTGTATGCCCATTTGGTGAATTTTTGGAAATATGAACTTGTCAATAACATGACTAGTATGATTTGAATGTTATTATGTGTTGTAGAATATGGGTTGTGATTTATGTGGAGTTTTATGAATGTTAGGGCTTGAGAATCAAGCCCGAATTATTGGAGGAATTGTTGTTAGTTAAGTGGGCATTGATGTGTAGGTTGATTTGGATGATGTTGTGTGTTGGGAGAAATTGGTTATCCCTTTGTTAAGGATTTTATGAATTTTGGGGCTTGGGAATCAAGCCCGAATTATTTTGGAATTTGTCATAAATTGAAGAGGATGATAATGTTGGGATTTATGGAATGTGTAAATAATGAAACTTAATAGTAAGACTCAACGGAGTCACAATAAGTTCAATAAAGTGTTAATGAACTCGGGTTGAAGTCCTACGACATTTGGGATTCGTTTGATTATGTTTATGTTGAGTTCTTGGATTTTTAGGCTTGGGAGACAAGCCCGGATTATTTTCGGGAGAATTATTATGAATGTGAACGATGTGTTAAATTTGGGATTTATGAAATACGTATCTAATGAAATGTGATATTAAGACTCAATGGAGTCATTTTAGGTTCAACAAGATGTTAGTGAGCCCTATGTTGAAATCCTACGATGTTCGGGTTTGGTTGGTCTTGATTGTGAGCACCCGAATATATCGAATTGTGTCCCATTTGTGACACCCATGATATAGAAGCTTATTGGGGATTTATTTAGAGCGTGCTCGTTAGAGCACGGAGCATTAGAGACCAACCTATGATCTCGTATGCCCTTAAGAAATGATTATTTGAATGAGTTCCCTCTTAGGGAATTTGGTCGCATGCACATGATAGCACTTCCGGGGTTTTAACTACGAGTTAGTTTTGGTACCCTCGAGATTGGGTTGAGAAGTCGATTAATTATGACAACTGGGACTATGGTTGAGTCCGGTGTGCTTTTGAGTGAAACCAAATGCTAAGCCTTGTTTGGGGTTGTTCTTAGACTAAATTATAGTCTTTGATTTAATCTTGAGTAGAGGACTATAGTAGACCTCACGTTGTGATTTATTGAGCTATAAGCTATTCTTGAATTGGTGATGACTTGAGGATTATGAATACCTCAATATGTGGTTTGAACTAAACTTACAAGTTAGTTGAACATGTTAAGTGTGTACATCTATGTGCATTGTTTATTGGGTTTTGTAGAGCATTATGACCTACTTGAATTGATAAGTTCTTTTGTGATGGACTTGGTCCTTATTGGTTTATCCAAGTAAATATCTACTTGAGCATCTTGATTTGAGTCCAGCTGGCGTCTTGGTCGTTTTTGTCGGCAATGGGACGATTCATAGCCTTTGAAAACATTCGCTATGAATCGCCGCATTGGTACCCTTTCTCCTCACTATGTGGCCAATAGTGGGATGTGGTCTCGTATTAGCGCCCCCTAGCCTGATATTGAGCTCCCATTTCTCATCCCAGGGTTGGATGAAGGTAACGAAGTACTCATTAAGAAAACTGATGAGTTGTGATCATTCGAGGATTGAATCCCAGACTATGATCATTTGAGGGTTGGACCCGTGGTTTGAATATTGAAGGGCTAGGCCCAGATCTTGGTTTTACGTGCTTATGTATAAGCACTTATATGAAAGATAACATGCTATGTGGTTCATGAAGTTTATGTTATATGATGACTTGATACAAGTTATTGTTGGTATGCTATTAAGATACCATGATTTTATATATGCTTGTGCATTATGCCATGCCACGACATGATATGCCATACTATTGCATTTAGTAACTTACTGGGTCATTATGACTCATTTCGTGTGTTTGTTTTCCATAGTTTTGCAGTGATCCCGTTAGTACGCGTGGCGGCTTCGGATAGTGATTCCTAGAAGGTGGTCTTCCGGGCAATAGCTTGGATTTATTATTATTGTTGTTATTATGTATTTGTGAGACACGATTGTAAAGTTATGTAGACTTTACTTGGGTAGACTATGTTAGTATTTTGTTATCGTATTATTTTGGTAGCCGACTTGTTTGGTCGAGCTGTTGTATCTCTTATGAGTTGTTCCCTTTTATTATTCCGAGCATGCTTTAGCTCACTCGTTCTAGTATTGTTGGTATTGTCATCTCCGACGACGTTAGTCGGGAGACTTGGGTTTAGTTGTTAGAATTTGAATATCTTATTCTTTTAGTTGATTTATTCCTCCGGCACGTTATAGCCATTGAGTTGTTGTTTATCAGGTTGGTATTCTGTTGATTCGCCGGCCTTAGGATTGCCGATGGTTTGTTGTACGTGCGCAATGTTGCGTCACGCGAGTCGTAGATTTGTCGAGAGATAGTCGTCTCTCAGCCTAGTATTCCTTAGTTTATAATTATAAGTTTGGGTTCCACTTATGATTTGCTTCCGCAGATTTTAGTTTTTGGTTATTCGGTTTTGCCGTTATGGCTTTTCATTCCTGTTTAGAGTTTGTTGGTTCAACTCTGGACTCGCACCACTACGCTTAGCGGGTGCTTGTCCGTCTTTTAGCTTGTCTTGACGGCACGACCTTGGGATTCCGCATTGGAGTTCGGGTCGGGTTGTCACACTTTTAAAACAAGCTTTCCCCAGCATAGGGAAAGCGATGCTGCTTTTTTTTTTTTTTAAAAACGCGCTTTCCCCAGTAAAGGGAAAGAGATACTATCTTTTAAAACGAGTTTTCCCCAGCATATATTTTTTTTTCTTTTTAAAACAGGCTTTCCCCAGCATAGGGAAAGAGATTCAACCTTTTAAAACGGGCTTTCCCCAGCACAGGGAAAGCGATGAAACTTTTTAAAACACGCTTTCCCCATCATAGGGAAAGCGATGGAACCCTTTTTTTTTTTTAAATGCGTTTCCCCAGAAAAAGGAAAACGATGCAACCTTTTTAAAAAGCGTTTCCCCCAGAATAGGGAAAACAATGCAATTTTTTATAAATACGTTCCACCAGAATAGGGAAAAGCGATGCGATCTTTTAAAATTCATTTCCCCCATAATGGGGAAAAGCGATGCAAATTTTTTTTAAAGGCGTTCCCCCATAATAGGGGAAAGCAATGCGATTTTTTTAAAAAATGCATTTCTCCCAGAATAGGGAAAAGAGATGCAATTTTTTTTAAAGGCGTTTCCCCAGAATAGGGGAAAAGCGATGCGATTTATTTTAAAATGCGTTTCCCCCAGTATAGGGAAAGCGATGTAATTTTTTTAAATGTGCTTATTATTTTTTTTTAAAAAATGGCTTTTCCCAGCAAAGGAAAAGCGTTGCTGCTTTTCAAAATGCGCTTAACCTAGAATAGGAAAAGCGATGAATTTCCCCCAGAATAGTGAAAGAAGTATTTTTTTTTTAAACGGACTTTTCCCAGCAAAGGAAAAGTGATGCTGCTTTTCAAAATGCGCTTAACCTAGAATAGAAAAAGCGATGAATTTCCCCCATAATAGGGAAAACAATATTTTTTTTAAACGGACTTTTCCCAGCATAGGGAAAGCGATATTGCTTTTGAAAATGAGTTTTTCCCAGCATAGGGAAAGCGATGCTGCTTTTGAAAACAAGCTTTCCCCAGCATAGGGAAAACAATGCTACTTTTGAAAAATGAGCTTTCCCCAACATATGGAAAAACGATGCTATTTTTTTTAATGCGCTTAACCCAAAATAGGAAAAGCGATGCAATTTTTTTAAAAAAAATGAGTTTCCCCCATAATAGGGAAAACGATACAATTTTAAAACTGACTTTTCCCAGCAAAGGAAAAACGATGCTATTTTTTTTTTCGAAATGCGCTTAACTCAGAATAGGAAAAGCGATGCGATTTTTAAAAATGAGTTTCCCCCAGAATAGGGAAAACGATGGAATTTTAAAACGGGCTTTTCCCAGCAAAGGAAAAACGATGCTATATTTTTTTTTCAAAATGCGCTTAACCCAGAATAGGAAAAGTGATGCGATTTTTTTAAATGAGTTTTCCCCAGAATAGGGAAAACGATGCAATTTTAAAACGGGCTTTTCCCAGCAAAGGAAAAATGATGTTATTTTTTTTTTCAAAATGCACTTAACCCAGAATAGGAAAAGCGATGCGATTTTTTAAAATTAGTTTCCCCCAGAATAGGGAAAACGATGCAATTTTAAAACAGGTTTTTCCCAGCAAAGGAAAAACGATGGTATTTTTTTTTCAAAATGCGCTTAACCCAGTATAAGAAAAGCGATGCTATTTTTTAAAATGAGTTTCCCCCAGAATAGGGAAAACGATGCAATTTTAAAACGATCTTTTTCCAGCAAAGGAAAAACGATGCTATTTTTTTTCAAAATGCGCTTAACCCAGAATAAGAAATGCGATGCGATTTTTTAAAATGAGTTTCCCCCAGAATAGGGAAAACAGTGCAATTTCTTAAAGGAATGGAAGGATTTTTAAAAATGATTATACCCTCATAATGTTTCTTATTTCCTTTACTTATCTTCAAAACATCAGACTTGAGTTTACAGACAGGACTACCGATAATCATATTTTAGTTGATGAACTGAAGAATTGATCATATTTTAGTTGATGAACTGAAGAATTGATGAGGGTAATTATTGGAATTGATGCTTATTTTGACTTTTGGTTATATTGAGTTTATTTTTTGCCTTGAAAAAACTGTTGAATCTTTGTTATCAGTTTTTTTTGATTTTTTTTTTGTCCTGGAAAAAATGTCATCTTTTTTTGATTTTTTTTTGGTTATAATAAACTATCAAAATAGTCCTGATGCCAAGACCTAGTATGAGAATTTTTTGAATGTTTTTGGTCTTGAATAAACTGTCAAAACAGTCCTGATGTCAAGGCATGACATGAGCATATTTGAATGTTTTTGGTCCTATAAAAAGCTGTGAAAATCATCCTGATGCCAAGGCTTGACATCAGCATATTTGAATGTTTTTGATCTTGCAAAAAGCTTTTAAAACCATCCTGATGCCAAGGCTTGACTTTAGCATATTTGAATGTTTTTGGTCCTGCTGTAAACACCCCAATTTCGTACCCCTGATATGTGACTCTGGCATGTGATATCAAGAACCGTTTAAACTTAACAAATGTCAAGTTACAGGAGTCAAAAATGCGAAAGGCAAAGCAGGATGCGCAAAAACAGTAAAATGCGCGGGATAAAAGTGACAATTTTGAAAGTCAAATAGTGACTTGGTGCGGCCAAAAGGGTCATCTGGCGCCGCGCCAAGGGGAGCTTTATTCCGCGCCCAACTAGCTACAGTGGCACTCCCAGTTAACGCATTGTACAAGAATCGAAGGCTGGTGTACAAGAAAAGTCAACGTACAGAAGGGATTTTTAATCCCCGATGTATCCCTTCGTCCACCTATAAATAAGTGCGTTGGGGTTCACTTCTGGAGAGAAAAAGAGATCGCAAAGAAACTCTGATATTTTTTCTCTGCGTTGTCCTAACAATGAGATTAGTGAGAGAAGTGAGATAGGGTGTGGTTAGCCCATAAAGCTTTGAAACCCTGCCCAAACTCCGCAAAACCAAAAATCCACCGGTTAAAAGTGATCCCTAGCCTTTTGGTTAGGTATCCATCTTATTTCTCCGGCCCAAAAACCATAAAGTAAGTCGTTATTCTACCCGAGTAAATAGGCCGAAAACACCAAAAATAAGTCGTTATTCCGCCCAACCAAAAAGACCAAAACCACCACAAATAAGCCGTCATTCTGCCCGAGTGAACGAGCCAAAACCACCAAAAATAAACAGTCACTATGCCCAAATCACAACAACAACAACAACAAAAAGACTCCCTCTCCCTAAAGGACAGAGCGAGCACACTCCGCTCTAAAAGGTAATAGCCTTTAAGGGCGTTATTTTTATAAAGTTATTCTTTAAATCCGGCCCAATGTAGAAAATATAAGCCGTTGTGCTGCCCGGATTTAGTTAGAAAATACTATGTAAAAGAGTCGTTATAATTGCCAAATATTTTTAAGGGATAAGTGTACCATTAGTCCCTGAACTTTGGCCAAAGCCATCATTAGTCCCCCAACTTCAAAAAGTTTCACCACTGACCCAAGTAGGCCTTTTTTGCTCATAGGAGGTCCCTAGCTCTAACGCCGTTAGTTTATTTCCGTTAAGTGAACATGTGCCTCTCACATGCACAAAATAAGGGGGCAAAGTGAAAATTTTAATACCATCATCTCCAAATTGAAAATTTTAATACCATCATCACATGCCCTTTCCGTTCTACCCTTGCCTCTGTGCGTCATCTCTCTCCAGCCATTGTCGCCATCAGTCACGCCGGCGTCTTCCCAAAACTGCCATTCCACCATGATTTGTGTCTCCGTTCCATTCCTCCACCACCATAACCCAAGCACTAACCCTTTCAAGCCGAGCTCGATCATCAATCACGCCGGAGCCACATATCATCCAACCAGTCTGCTGCCCTCCAAGCCCTCGTAACTCAATTCCGGCATAGCAGCACATGGTCGTTCTTACTTGTCTATTCGATGTCGCTGTAGATTCAAAACTATCGTTTCCAAACTTCGGTTCTCGAATTTCTGCAACCCACTTTGTGACGACCCGACCCGGACCCCAATGCGAGATCCCGAGTCGCGCCATCCAAATAGACAAAATACACAAGCATGCACAAGTAGGATTATAAAATTCATGTGGCGCAACATCGCATACGAACAACAACTCGGCTACACTTGGCCGGAAAACAACTAAAAGTAAACAAGTCTTCGGCGACGTTACAGCCGGAACCCAACAACTACTCCTACAATATTAACACATGCTTATAATAACCTCAACGGCCACAACATGCCGGAGACAACAACAACAATAATAATTTAACGAGCTTTAGCGGAAGAAACTGTAGCGAACCATAACATATAAACAGGCTCGACATGTAAGTCGGCATGCCAAAAGATTACAAGTGTTAATCCATAAGTTAACTACAACAACAAAATTCCCAAGACAAGTCTACATGACTTGCTTCCCAACGTCCTTTCCAAAAATAAAAGACTAATCATCGAAAGTTCAAAAGAGCAACCTTGCGAATACAAACAACCAAACTTGAAACAAGCGAGTCTATCCCGGACCGTCTCCTCGGCTCGGATCTAAGGAAACAAAACAAACAAATAGGGTAAGTCGAAAGACTTAGTAAGTTACTACAATGCATGATCATGTTATAACATGGCATTTATCACAATTAGAGTTCACGTTCATCATATAGCACTTAACACATTTTCACGTATGTGCGAAATAAATCATACAATTAGGATATGATATAGGCACGGCGCTTCGTAGCTCTGCAAAATAGTTTGTTAACCCAATATCGTGACTACGATGCTCGTGACTTTGCATCGATATACCGAACTCCGCCGGCTAATAGCGGCGGTGGCGCGTATTGTTACAGCAAGGGAGCTACTTCCCCATTGCGGCCTCTGATGGAGGGTGTGTGAGGTCCAAGGTACGGCGATCCATAGCGAGCACGAATCTCTCAATTCGTGAAGGCTATACATCGTCCTACCCTGACATAAAAATCAAACCAAATAGTGCCAGCTGGACTTAATGCAATGCTCAAGTAAATGTTTACTCGTAAAGACCAAATAACGATCGAATTCGACAAAGCGAACTCGGCCAGGCCAAGTAAGGTGTAAATCTCTACAATAAATCAAGTCAAGGCAACTAAATGCTCATAACCAAAATAATCATAACGGGTTCGGTGCACATAATAGACTCGACTTAAAATTGAGTAAACTTGACCAAACGATGTCCCGAACAGGGATTGAAATTAGGGTTTAACATGTTCAAATCTTCCCAAGAGTCGACTCAGTTGAGTCTTTACTAAAAATTCCCAAATTTAGGGTAGTTGAAGCTATGTGCTTCATAACTAGTTCTAGTTCATTACTAAGTTCTTCAAGGTCATAATTTCACGGCATAATAATGTGATACATGTTCAATGTAGAGTCCAAGAATGAGGATAGAACACATACAACATATAACATCTCATGTAAGCTCAAATTAGGCCATTAACACTCAACAACATTTTCATCAACAAATACAATACATGCTTCTAACATGTTCAAAGCCATAAATAAACACGATCAAGAGGTTTATAAACTTTCATAAGCAAGAAACCAACTCACATGCTCTAGCAATTTCATAACTTTCAAAATACAAGTAGAAGGCATAGGAAGCATTTATGTGTCCTCATTGACCTCAATCACCATAGGCTTTGTTTCCTTAGGGTCAATGAGAACTAAAAAGAAAGAAGAAAAGTAACTTACTTGATATACACCAAAAGAAAGCAAAAGAAGAAACCAATCGGATGGAAATGCTCACTCCTTGAGCTCTACAACTTTAATGAAGGATTCTTGGACAAAGGAGGAATGGATGAGGAAGTTGGAGATGAGAACCTCAAGAAACCATGGAAGAACCTTGAGAGAGATGAAATTCGTTTTTGGAGAGTGAGGGTGAGAAATGAGAGTCAAAAATAAAATGTGGCTTATATTAGTCTAAAATTTGAGTGGGACAAGTGTCAACAACTTGTGGTCCCTTTTTAAATCTGATTTGGTGGCTTAATTGGTCACTAATGTAATCTTAATCCATCATTAAAACTAGTTAGGGATGTTAGGACTTAAGTGGGAAGGGTTAGGGAGGTTTAGGATAGGTTTTGATATGGGTTCAGGAGTACAAGTCGTCAATTCGGAAGCAGGGAGAAAATTTCCCGTAACAGACCGAGAGGTTGAGGCGGGCGCCTCAACCATGCCCAGGCGGGCGCCTCAAATCTGAGGCTGTTCCCAGTTCAGACCACTTTGCAATTGCTCCCACGTTTGAGGCGGGCGCCTCACGAGGTGCCATGCGGCCTCGGCTCAGGAACCTCTAAAACTTGATTCAAACTTGTTCTAAATGGTCCCAAACTCATGGGCATCCATTCTAAGGTCTAACCCTACTCAAAACAAGTCGGAGCGCATTCGAACAACCAGGAACAAGATAGAACAAGGCTCGAATCACGCGACGAATGATCAACGAATCGAACTACAATCAAACACCAATCAAACTAGGATAACTTGGACATGAAAGAAACTTGTTTCAACATGGTTAAGACCTGAATATAAAGCCAAGAACTCAACGAACACCGTTCGTCGAAATAGAAGCAAATACAAACAACGAGAGGAATCGCTAAGGCCCAAGGAAATATAGCAGCGATCAAAGGCGATTCAATAAACAAGTTTATATGATTCTAAACATGTTATGGACTTCTAGAATGACTTATGAAATGTTTCTAAGACATTT
>JABEVN020003870.1:0-16581 GCA_013146195.2 Codonopsis lanceolata | reverse complement strand
AAACAATATTATAGATGTATATTATTCATCACCTTAAACATATCCCCATAGATGTACAAGTATTATTTCAAATCAATAAGTATCATCATACCATGCTTCACATATATATATACAATATATATACAATATTCATACCCCATTTTAATATAAAGCTCTACAAAACCGTAACCCCATAAAACCATTAGTTACTCATCATCGCTGTAACATAAATTCATCCTCAATGCTTTATATATAGTGTAGTATAGTCCTATGCTATAGACCAACTATGTAAACTATGTGTGATTACCTACCTGTAACCACAAATCAAACAATATCACATACCAACATCTCATTGGGGCTTTATCCCCAACTCAAACAATAAACCAACAATATGCACACACCATGTAATGTATGTATGAATTACATGAGCTACTGGCGCACTCATAATTAAGCCACAATAGTAGTAAGTAAAAATATATGAGGTTTTACACACGAGATACGTGCATTCCTCCTCCTATTCGAATCGCAACCCCCGCATCCCCAAACTCTAGGTCGATCACTCATCTCTGGAGCCACCTGATTGTCGACTTGCACTCCCGATAACGCCATCCGGGGCAATCCTTACGAACATGATCTCCGCCACAAGCAAAGCACTTTCCCTGGAACATTCTGCTCTCTCAGATGTCCCTGGCCTCAAACAAAAATTACATATCAACTCACCGCCTGCTGCCTCCAATTAGGTAGGAACATCATCGCTACCAAGATGTGATTCTTGATTAACTTTATGAGGTGCTACTTGCCTCCCAATATTATCATCACTCTTAATAGCTCTCGAGCTGAGCATTACCCCTCAAAGTCTAACTCCATCGCATAGCCGATCCACAAAGATCTCGCACTCCGGAGCCGTAAGGGAATAAGCTGCTCAACATACTTCATCTTTAAGGCCTTTTACAGTGGGGTGGGTTTTCTTAGCTCATCCTGGGTACTAAGTAACCACAAGAACGAGCCAACTCGTGAACATCGCTGAATACGAGCCATTCATATCTCCTTGTTCTAGCGCAATAAATTCCATTCTTTCCCAACTACCGCCTTAATAAACTCGTGCTCCTAAACTCCATTATGAAATTTTCCCACACTGGGCACCCAAAGTGTTCTTTACTCTTCGAACACGTACACCAATGGTGGTCAACAGACCACTCAACTTAAACACGCTTAGGGTCACCATCTCTTCCTCGACGAGCAACATAACCCAACTTCAAAGATTTTTTCCATGCTTTCTAACCAATGCTCGGCTTTAGAAGTATCTGCCTCCATCAGCTTCCCCGGGTTCAATTCTAAAAATCTCCCAAGTATAAGGAATCATTTTCCTTTCTAAACATTTGTTGAGTCACACGAGGATTAACGTAAGCCTCTCTACACACAATGCAATCGAGGTCCAAGAACTAGCTGCGCCAAGCCCCGACATGATATACCTACAAAGGGAACACTCGACGTTAAAAATCTCAACAATAAACCCAACCCAACTAGGCCAAGGAACCTATTCCGGCAATAGCTAACCAATAGTTTCCTCAATCGGTGCGATAACTGATCTTCAATACGAGATCCCAAGGTCGTAAGCATCAGACAAACTAAGAGATGCACAAACACCTAAGCATAATGGTGCGAGTCAAAAGACGAGCCAACAAGCTCAAACAGAAGGTAAAGCCATAACGCAATACAGAAAATCAAAAAAAAACTTAAACTCGGAAGCAAAACCATAATGGGACCCGAGCTATCAAGCTCTGAATGAAAACAACCAAAGAGATAGTAAATCTCTCGGCCCAAAAATTCGACGCCAGCGTGGCCAACATTAGACACGCACAACAAACCATCGGCAACCAAGGCCGGCAAATGCAGGTAATCCCAACTCCGATAAACAACACTCAGCGGCTATAACATGCGGAGGAACAATTCACTATAACCATATAATCAATGCTAAACCACCAACCCAACCTCCTCACGACTAAAACTATCGGAGGTAGGAACAACAATATACCACAACTAGAATAAGCGAGCCACACATGCTCGAAACGACAAAGAAATAAATACTAAGGGTACAAATGCTCTGCAATACAACCGGCTCCCAAATACACAACCATAATAAAACACTACAATCTACCCAAGTAAAGTCTACATAACTTTACATTCGAGCCTCACAATAAATACAACATAATAATAATTAACTCCAAGCTTTTGACTTGGAAGACCACTGCTAAGAGTCGATATCAGAAGCGGCTTAGCGTACTAAGGATCACACACTAGGGAAAACAATCACACGGAGTGAGTCATAATGACCCGATAAGTTTCTAAATGCAACATGTGGCATATTATGACATGGCATGGCATAAATGCATAAACATATAAAGTCATGGTATCATGCTAGTATACCATCATGAAACATGTACTTAATTTTTAAAGCACATAAACTCACATAAATCAAGTAGCATTTTATCTTTCATATAAATGCTCATAAATAAACATCGTGTAACAAGAACGAATCGAACCGTTACAATCAAATCCGGGTTCAAAACCCAACCAACTTACCATGAGATCAAATCTCAAACCAAGATCCGGGCTCAATTCCCAATCAATTATACCCTGGGGTTCCGTCCCCAATAATCACAACTCATCGATTTCCTTTAATGAGTACTGCCATTCATCCAGCCTCCGGATGAGAAATGAGAGCTCGATGTCTAGCTAGATGGCATAACTCGAGATCACATCCCACTATTGGCCAAATAGTGAGGAGAAAGGGAACAATGCAACGATTCATAGCGATTGTTTCCAAAGACTATGAATCGTCCCATTGCCGACACAACAACCAAACCCGCCACGGACTTTAAACCAAATCATCAAGTAAATATTTACTTGCATAAACCAATGAGACCAAGTTCATAATTATCGGACTCATTAAACCATGTAGGACATAATGCTCTACAACAATCTCATAATCCATGCACATATTTGCATATAACCACGTAGGACATAATGCTCTACAAAACTCATAAACCATGCATATATTTGCATATAAACAAGTAGGCATCTTGCTCCATGAAATTCCATAACTCATGCACATATTTGCATATAATCAAGTAGGACATAATGCTCTACCAAGTATCAAGAACAATGCATATATTTGCATATAACCAATGTGTTTAACTAACTTACAAGTTTAGTTCAAAAATTACATATTGAGGTACTTATTATTCCTCAAGTCATCAACCCAACCAAGTATAGCTTACAAGCTTAATAAAATATAATGTGAGGTCTTCCATAATCCTCAACTCAAACCAAACCAAGACTACTACGCTAGTCTCAAAATATCCACAATTCAAGACTTATTATTTTAGTCTTTTATTTTAAATACACCCGGACTCAATCATAGTCCTAACCGTCATACATGATCGATAACACCAACACCATACTTAAAACAACATGACTACTCGTAGTCACTTCTCTAATTGTTTTCATATACACGCAACAAAAATCCTTGAGAAGAGGATTCTCCTAATCTTCTCTTAAATAATCTCATGACCTTATGTGGGTCTCTATTGTCCCATGCTCTAACAAGCATGCTTAAAATGTATTCTAGTCGGTCTCCAAAACATAAGTGTCGCCATAGGACACAACCAAAAACCGGTGTGCACAAACACAACCCAAGCAAACCCAAACATTGTAGGGTTTCAACCCAAGGCTCTTTATCATTTTATTGGCCTTATTACGACTCCGTTGAGTCTTACTAACACATTTCATTCTTTATGTGTTCTATAAATTCACACGTAATAATTTCTTAAGGTTTATAACCAAATCTCAATAGTCACTCGGGCTTAATTCCCAAGACTAAAAATCCACAAAACACATCTCAATCACTAATCATTAAAGTTTGGAAGTTATGTTCTTCATTCCCTTAACCAAACGAAATCCAATTATCGTAGGATTTCAACCCAAGTTCAATTAGCACTTAATCGAATTTACAATGACTCCGCCGAGTCAATCTACCCTTTTCTAAAATTTAAGGGCATAGAGGCCATGGGTCACAATTCCCTCTATAATCATAACTATCAACAATAGTCATCATCCCGGGTTCGTTTAACTCACATAAACCCCATAAATTACTTAACAATGCAACTTAGAACAAATTGGCCATCTTGTGCATAAATTCATTCAAGTCACCTTACCCATCATAATTCCCAATTCATGATTAAATCATACAACATGGTTTAATATACTCTAATAAGCATATAAAACATAGTAATCAAGCTTACATCAATAATTTTGCAAGCTAAACCAAATTTGGGCAAAACACCCTCCAAGTATCTCTCCCAAATCAACTTCAATACTCATAGATAATTAACATAACCAAGTTCAATAGACCATTAAACACTTGAATTTCATATAAATCAAGGTCTCACATAGGTCCAACCAAGCTCTATCATCAATTTGAAACCTAGGGTTCATGGCATCTTCTACAAACCCTAACAATGGCTTCCATTGACCTCACATAGCACAAATGATTGTTCCCTAGGGTCAATGGAGCCCAAAGAAGAGGAGAGAGGTAGAAACTTACCTTGATTCAGCCCCTACAAGTCACAATCCCGAAATTCCAATTGGTGGGTGTTGTTCCCTTCAATCCCCTCATCAAAACTATGGTGTAGCTTGAGAAATGAAGGTCCCAAGCTATGGCCTCCAAGATTGGGCACTCAAGAACCCTAGAAATTGCCTCTCCCAAGCTCTCTCACGTTTTTGTGGAGTGTAGGCAGAAAATGGGAGGAAGAAATCGAAATCTTTGGTCTTTTGGTGAACAAATGAGAGAGAGCAATCTGTTTTGGGTTTAAATAGGGGGGATTAACTCTCTTAATCAACTCACTAATCCACCTCTAAAACCTCTAATAATGTTTAGGACAAGTTTTAGGTTAAGTAGGAGGGTTTAGGTTAGGTTTAGATTGGGTTTAAGTGGGTAGAAATTGGTCAACAATTCAAATTTCCACAAAATCCCGTAGTCCGGGGACCCTTGCGGTCGCTTTGGGCTCATGTGATGCGACCGCATCACTCCCCTTTACACTATGCACTCATTTGTTGATTCCTTGCTCGGTTTCGGTCGTTCCCGCATGCATCCTCGAGCCTTAAAGCTTCTAAATGGCTCACAATTGAACCCTTAAGGTCCTCAAACATTAAACTAATCAATCCAAGTCTCAAACCAATTTTAAAGTAGGTCTAGACTCCCATAAACAACACCCGAAACAACCCGGGGCAAAACCGACGCAAGACGTAACAACTTACTATCGAAACGTCGAATGAAACCACAAACCGACGGGTAATAACCCATGATTGTAAACACCTATAAGGGCTACAAAATAGGCCTGAATGCCTCTCAGATGATGAACAACAGATAGGGGAAATAGGCTCCCGAAAGACGAGACGTTCGCCCGGCTCAATCTCAAACTACGCGATAAGGAGAATTGCTATTCTCGAGGCGTCAAAACTTCACGAGACTTATGGAATGCATCCAATTAGAAGTCTAACACATCTAAACATGTTATTTAATCATCATGTAAAGGTCTGGGACCAAATCGAGGTCAGAAACACAAAACCCGAATAAACTCTCAATCGCGTCGCATTTCGACTATCATCGGGTTACGACTTGTGACTTTAGCAAGTCAACAACTAAATGGCATCTCTTAAAAGTATTTTGATCTTAATATGGTCTCTCATACATATCTAGACTCTCTCACGAGTCAAACGAGCAATCAACCAAGGAAGAAATGCGAGCATTGCACGCAATTCACGCTAACCGGGAATCGGGGTCTTACACCCGTGGTCCTCATATTGTAGGAAAGAGATTTAAGGGGTTTATCATCAATGGTTTTAGGTTTCATATTAAAGAACTTGAAAGGAGGAGAAAAACTCAAAATAGTGGGGTCATTGTGAGAGCAAAAACCACAAGCTTTGCAAGTGTAAGAGATAACAATCCTGTTGTTGGGGAAGTTACATATTATGGAGTTATAAATGACATGATAGAGTTGGATTATTTTGAGGGTAAGAAGGTTATGTTGTTCAAGTGTGATTGGGTGTCCGGAGGAAAAAGAAAAAGGCAGGATGATCATGGGTTTACTTCAGTGAATTTCACACAGTTAGCTACAAAAAAAGACCCGTATGTATTAGCTTCTCAAGTTGAACAAGTTTTCTACGTGAATGATCCTGTCGAGAAAGGATGGAAGGTCGTAGTTACAACAAAACCTAGAGATAATTATGATATGGCTGAGTCGAGTCTCGATGATGTTGAAACATACTTACAAAGTGAAGCCTGCAATCTCCAATCTCATGATGAGAATGAAGAAGTTAATTGGATCAGACAAGATATGGATGGGATGATAATTGAACTAGCCAAAGATTGAGCAGCACTTTCCCAAACTAAAAGATGCTTTAATTTTTTTGAGATGTTTCATTGATCTGATTATAATATGTTACTAATTGAGTTTAAGTTTTTGTAGTAGGTTACTTAAGATGGTTTTGTAAGATGATATATAGATATGCTTTTGATTTGGTTTTTAATTAAATTGTTTAACTTGATGATAGTGGTTGGGTTTTCAGCTTTAGTAGTATGTACATAATTTTTGTAAGGTATATATTTAGGACCAAATAACTTGTTTTCTAACCATATATTTTTATAGCTATATACAAGCGTTGATGGCTCCAAGATCATCTAATGTTCGGCATCGCTTGTATGAGGAAAGTTTTGAAGACCCACAAAGGGATACCTTGATTGATGCTAGGGTCAGGCTCAATCTTGCTTCAGCTAGCTCAGGTTTGTAATAAATCACATTATATTCAAACGATTGTTCGCTAGATTAAACTTATAGAGATTCTTCCCATACATAGATGCAAATAATTTATTTATTTTATTTTATTTGCAAGAAACTACGTCAGATAATTCTAGTGGGAAAAAGAAGGCACGAGGGCCCACATTTATGAAAAACATTTGGGGCAGAGTACGCATTCGAACAATTGAGTTTAACAAATATGGACAACCAATTGGAAAGAAAAGAAGTAAGTTTGTTCATTTCATTGGTTCTATTGCACGAAATGGAAAATTTATGCCTCTTTGTCCGCAAAAGTCGGAAAAAGATGCCGTAACCCCTTATAAGCGATGCAATGAAGATGATTAAGGTAATTTTCCATCAATTTTCAAAGACACTCGATCTATCAATGAAACAATTTGTTGTTCTATTTGAAAGTTTGAAGTTTAGAATTGATGTTTATGCTTACTATAAGCTAAAATGATATTTCTTGTTGATACCTTTTTTTTTTCTTCTTTTTTGGTGAATTTGAAGGATAAGTTTGACTTTCCCCCTGGTCATGAGCCTTGGATCCAGAGATCACTTGGTAAGAAATGGAAGAATTGGAAATCTATTGTCAAAAGAAACTATTACGACCCTACAATGTCAGTTCAGGAGAAAATTCCTAACATACCACCATGTGGAAGAGTACATGCCGAGCAATGGAAAGAACTCCTTAAAACATGGCACTCTAAAGAGCATCAGGTATGCCATATGGATGTTGTTGTTTAAGCATGTAAGTTATTATTAACCTTGTGAATATGTACTCTCCTTTATTATCCTCTGTGTGTAAACGTGTAGGATGTTGCCAAGAAGAATAAAGCAAGTCGTGCAAAACAAACAATGATTCACAGAACGGGTAAAAAGAGTTTTGCAAAGGTCTCAGAGGAGGAGGTAATTAATTTTGAATTTTTTTAGATAATTGATATTTTTTTAAAGTCAATTTTATATAATGTTATCCTATATATTTAATGTAGAAAAAACAATTGGGTTACACCCCTCCACGCATGGACTTATTTATCAAGTGTTATTCAAAGAAGGATGGGAGTGCAGTCGATGAATCGTTTGGACAAGCAATGGTCTGTGTTTACTATCTTGCTATAATATTTTTTAGTTTTATAATACTCATATCATTTCCAACCAAGTAAAATAATAACTTACAAAATATATACTTGTAGGAAAAAATGCGTGAACTAGCTAATAGCGCACCGGAAGGGTCAAGACATAATGCCGATAATGATAATGACATATTCGCACAAGTATTGGGAAAAGAAAAACCAGGTCATGTGCGCATGCGTGGATTAGGTGTTTGCCCAACTGATTTATGGGGAAAAATGCCAAGTCGTGCCACAACTTACAGAATGGCCATGGAATATAAGACCTCTTTAGACAAAGTTGTTGGACAATTCGATGAGTTAAACACCAAGTATGAGAGCTTGGAGACAATGCTTATGAATGGTGGTAGGCATGTAGGGACTCCTTCAAATCCCACAAGTGAACCTGATGGGTCTTCTCATTCTCAACTAAATCGCTCAAGTGAACCTGATGGGTCTTCTCATTCTCAGCCGAATCGCTCAAGTGAACCTGATGGGTCTTCCCATTCTCAACCGAATCACTCAAGTGAACCTGATGGGTCTTCTCATTCTCAATTGAATCACTCCAATGAACCTAATGGGTCTTCTCATTCTCTGTTGAACCGCACTAGTCAACGTGATGTCTCTTCTCAACGTCAATTTGGTCACTTATCATCCAACATCGGACGTCCAACAATTCGGGTAAGTCTCATTAGTACTTATCCTTTTGGTTGTCTTTGTTGTTATTGATTGATTACTTGGTATGTATCTGCTAATAAAATTAATTCTTTAAAATCATTAGGTAAGAATATTATAAATTAGAAGCGACAAAAAAAGTGACACATCCTTGTACATAGGAGTATACACAGTAAACTAAACTAATGAGAGACTATTAACAAAATCTACAAAGGAAACTTCTTCTGAGAACTCTTGTTCCAGATCAGCCCCACTTCCTCTGAAATTGTCAGACTTGTTTTCCCTTTCTTTTCCATGTTTCATGAAGATTCATCAATCTTTTATTCATATGCCAAGGGTAACAACCTATAGCACGGGTAATAGTTTGGGCTGTGAATTTACGCATGCATGTTTCAAACAGGAAAAAAAAGTATTATGCAATTTAGCCTCCCAGTATCATTGACTAACATGTACCAAGAAAGATAATGGCCTTTAAACGTTTTGGTGCATTTGTAGCATATGCTCCAAGTCAAATGTTGGAGAGATATCATAGTAGATCTACTGCCACAAGAGCAGTTAACAATTAATCTGGATGTGGGGAATATGAAGCAACATTCTTAACTCTCTAAGTACATGAGCCTAGTTTGTAGTTTGTTTTGCACTCGCGCAATGTTGGGGTGTAATAAGTTGAAAGGCATGCATTGAAAATTTCCCCAGATATCTGAAAGAGCCTTAAGTAGTACTTTTGAGTTTTGATTAGCCAGTGGTATTCAAACCTATTACATTTTTTTTCGGTTCACAACTGTTGGTAATTGGGCTTGCGGCCCGATTATTTAGTCCCGCCCACATGGAAATAATATTTATATTATTTATTGGTTAAATAGAATCATAATCCAATTGGGTTTAGGATTACTTAACCTACAAGAAATAGGTTTCTTGTAATAATATAAATAGGGCAACAAAAGGGATAAAACCCTAATCAGTATTTTGGAGAACACGTCTCCCTAGAGACGCCGCCCTCTTCCTCTCTCCCTAAATCTATCTCACCAAAATACTCCCTCTAGCCTAACCATCAAGAGGCTTGGATTTGCGGTGTGAACCAGTATTGATATCCGTGCCCTGTGATATCAATCCGACGAGAGAGACTTGTAGGTCCTTGGATATTGGCATACGAAGATCGTAGCTCAAGCGTAATTCTTCCGCTGCGTACAAGGCTCCAGTTCGCATAAAGGTAATTCGTGATTACTGTTTTTATTAGCGAACTTGTATGATATATATATGATATATCCTTCATTGGTATCAGAGCCATATTGCTTGATTGCTCGTATTGTTATGCCATGAATCGCATGCTCTTGTTTTTGGGTTTCTTTAAAAGTTTTACCCGATAACGAAACAAATGGGTTTTATTATTTTATGCGTAAAACTTTGAAATTTTCGAGAAATATTTATATGTCTGAGTTCCCTATGACGAGGCGAACAACATACTAAATTCTCGTTGAATTCCGTTGGGTATTTTTCAAAATATCGCAAACCCAAGTTTTGTTGAAAACATATTTTTCCGAAACTTTGCGTGCTGATTCGACCTGTTTATGTTCTATAAAATCGTGATTTTATGAACTGTACTTGTAGTACTCCGTGAGGGCTTTCCAACGACATATTATATGCTTAATTTGGACTTAAAATGAACGTTTTGTGGCTTCGCGAAGTTAGCCCTTCGCGAATCGATTTTTAGGGTTAAAAATTCGTCCTAAAACGAACCCCACTCTCGGCCTCGATACACGTGCCTTTTGTGGCACTCCTTTCGACGTAAAAAGTACACCATTGGGTAGTACTCAGAGAGACGAGTCCAACGCCACTTTCCGTGAGGTCATCATCTGACCACCGTAAGGCGGCGTGGCCTGCACTCTCCGGCGAGGCGCGTGGAGGAGCGACGTGAGGCGTACAGTCAGCAGCAGACTGGTCAACGGTCAACGTTGACTGATGACGTGTCTGCCACGTCATTGCCACATCACCTACCACGTCATCAGTGGACCCACTTCCAGAAAATCCTCTGCGATGACGTCATCAGTGTCGTCATCATGACACGTGGCCCTAAAACCCAGTCACCGCCCAGTCAGTGTACAGAATGAAGCCCACACGTGCAGGTGGCGCGTGAGGGCGCGTGTGGCTGATCCAGAGCTCCGATCGGCAAACGGCGGCTCAGCTCTGCTTTTGGCCGCTCGAGTCCATTGGTGGTCTCTGTTTTGATCAATTCAACCTTTAAATATATTTTTTTTATTTTTCAGTGTGTAAAAACCTATTTTTTTGATTTTTAAAAATTACAAAAATAATATCCAGGGGCTGTTTTGTCATTCTGTGACTTTTTGGGGCTGTTTGGGACATTTATGGAATTTTTTAAAATTCTTTGTGAATTTTAAGCTATTTTTAAGTCATTTTTAGCATATTTAATTGTCATTTTGGGCTCTAAAATTGCGATTTGGACTATGCGAGACCTAATAAATTTATTTTCAGTAGTGAAAATATTTATGTGCATGATATGTACTTGATGGATCTGTTCTATCATATTTATTTTGTTTAAATTATCAATTTATGAATATTTTCATGTTGTGCATGCTTTGGTTGTGATTACGAGCCTCGCAGATTTTCCCTCCTTACGTGTATGATGTGATTATATTTAGTAATTGATTTTTTAAAACAAAAGTGAATTAAAATATATATTTGCTTATGTCTTATTTTTGCAACAAATTGTAGTGAAATGGCTTCTCAGAATGTAATCGCTGACCTTAATAAGGGTGAGAAATTAGATGGCTCAAACTATGGTGTTTGGCAAAGGAAAATCACATACTTGCTAAACGAGCAAGAGCATCTGGACAACCTTGATATTGTGATGGTAGAACCAGAGATGGGTAATTTGACCGTCACCCAGCATCGCCAGAAAATGCAGGAATTCCTTGACTGGAAAAAGAAAGATCGATGTGCACGCTTTACTATGCTGAGTAGCATGCATAATGATCTGATTGGCGAGTTTGAAGACCGCTCGATCGCTAAACATATGTGGGACCAAATTAAGCGCATTTATGGGAATACTTCTGCTACAAAGTTAAGGACTTTGACTTACAAGTTTGAAAGCTATAAGATTGACTGTAAAACGAAACATTCTTGAACAACTACGTGAGATGTCCGAATGATTCGTGATCTTAAATCGCCGGGTTACGTCTTATCGATGAACAACAAGTTCAAGCGGTGATTCGCTCACCGCCTCGATTCTTGGAGTGGTTTGAGGCGTATCTTGACTCATACGCACTCCATTCGCATTTGTGTATGTATCTCACCATGTTGAGCTTGAGGTCGAGTGTCATGAAGCGAATCGCGCGATAATCTTTGCGACTCGTGATCTTGCTCTTGTTTCGAGGGTCCGCAAGCCACACGCAACGCAAGAAACAAGCTAAAGGTAAGAAGACTCGAAATTTGGGCCCTAAAAGTGACAAGATTGCTAAACGCCATAGAGGCAAAAAGAATATTGCTAAGCGATGCTACAACCGGTGCCTTGGGTCATTTTGCTCTGACTTGTCCCGAGCCCAAGAAGGTATCATTTTATCCTATCTCCATGCAAAGTTTTGTTTGATCTCATGTTTTATTGGCTGACTCTCTCCCTGTGTGGATTGTAGACTCAGGCTCAACCAAACATGTGACGAGGGATCGAGAAGGATTTGTAGATTATCGAAAAGTTCCTGCTGGTACAAGAAGAATTTTCATGGGAAACAGTTCGTCTGTTGAAGTCAAAGGAGTTGGTTCATATCAACTTCAATTGCGGAGTGGTCGCACATTGACTCTTCATGAAGTTCTTTATGCACTGAATTCGACATAATCTACTATCAAGAGTACAATTGCTAGACATGTATATTCTTTTAATTTTAGTAATGATCACTTGGATATTTGTTTTGGTGATGAGGTTTTGGGACATGGTTCTTTGTCAGATAATTTCTTTAAATTAGATTTGTTGGATTCCCATAATTCTTCTCTTAATTCTTCTTCTTGCATGGTTTATGATGATTCTAATTCTGAGTTATGGCATGCTAGACTTGGACATATATGAAAAGATAGGATGACTAGATTGGCTAGGGAAGGCCTATTGGGGTCTCTCAGCAATGTCAACCTACCCTTGTGTGAATCTTGTTTGGCAGAAAAGCTTGCCGAAAGCCTTTTGGAAGGCAAAAAAGAGCCACACACCCATTAGAGTTAGTCCATTCGACATTTCAGGACCAATGAATGTTAAGGCACGCCATGGAGCTTCCTATTTTCTCACTTTTATCGATGACTATACACGCTATGGTTATGTTTACCTTATTTCTCACCGCGATGAAGCTCTCAAGTGTTTTAGCGCCGCTTTCACTTGAGGTTGAGAATCAAAAGGATAAAAGCTTAAAAACTTTTAGAACCGATCGTGGCCGTGAATATTTATCCGATCAATTTAAAGAATTGTGTGAGAAAAGTGGAATACGCCGACGCTTGACAATTCCTTAGAACTCCGCAACAAAAGCGGTGTTGCGAAACGAAGGAATCGAACATTGTTGGAAATGGTTAGGTCGATGATGGCGCAGGCCAACCTCCCAATTTCGTTTTGGGGGATGCGCTAATATTTGCCACTTCTACTTAACCGGTGCCTTCTAAGTCGGTTCCCCTGACCTTATGAACTTTGGAAGGTGAGAAGCCTAAATTGGGGCATCTTCATCCTTGGGGTTATGCGAGCTATGTCTGATACTTCCAATAAGTTTGGAAAACTAGGCCCTAGAGGAAACAAGTGTGTTTTCATAAGGTATTCGGATACCTCAAAGGGTTATGCTATGCCGGTGGAAAACCTAACGAAGGAATGAGCGAATCGGAGTCGCTTGATGTTGATTTCATTGAGGAATGATTTACGTAACAACCCGACCAGATTCCAACATGAAATTCCAAGGTCGTGCAGAACTAACATAAGAAGAGGACAAGCACTTGAGCGATCGACTAACACGCTCTAAACATGAGCATCAAAAAACGCACTAAAATACGGTACATATCAAAAAATCGAATCAGCTCAATATAAGAGAAAGAAGTCCCAAGCTATGAAGCTGAAACCAACGACAAAACCAAAGAGAGACATTATCTCTCAAAGGAGGAAAAACAAAACTTCGCGTGCAAACATTGCATGACGTGAACAAACCATCGGCACTCGGTAGGCGATTGAATGAACAACTTCGATATAACAGTTACCCAACCCAGTAAGCATCACAGGGTCAACCAACAACTATAACAAGTATGATAAAATGCCCCAAAGCTACTCGGGTGCCGGAGACAAGCTGAAATAAACTACGAAACCACGAGACAAGGCACGACACAACATGTCGGCCCAGAAAGAACAATACAAATACCCAAGTATCTACCGGCCTGAAGAAGTCTAAATAAGTTTACAAAATGTCGATCTCACAAGAATAGCAGGTACATTGATATCAATGACAATGCTAAAAGGGAGCAAGGACTCCACAGAGGCTACTTGGAAGAGTCGTTGTGGCGACCCAGCCAGGGCCGAGATGGGACCAGCGGGTGGAACATGAAATAAGGAGGGAAAAACAAGTAGGCAATTAAACATGCAAGGACTTAATTTTTAAAAACGACGTGGCCTTACAACATTAGAGGTAGCACGCCTCGGCACCAAAGGCGGGGCATTAAAAACTTTTAAAACACGATATAACGGTTAAACAATTTAAACCAAGTCATCGGCGACACTACAAGGAACCCAAGCTAGTTTATGGACAAGAATTAAATAAGAGCTAATAGGATGCTCGCGGAAGACTTAAACAAGGGATAATCAACAAGCTAACCAAGCTCGGCCACAATGCCAAGCACAAAGAGATACAAGTACTCAAGCGATATAACTACTAGTAGCTAACAAGAGTTACACAAGCAAGTTTTATACAAATACCCAAGCATAGTCTAATTGACTTGCTTTAACCCGTCATCCTTACAAAATACAAGACAAGAGGAAGAGGACATCTAAACCACCTCTTCAATCGACGGCGAACCAAAGGAGTACAAGGCACGAACACAATGAGTCAACGAGCGTAACCTCGTCTTGCTAGGATCTAAAGCAAGTAGGGGAAAGGGTAAGTCATAAAGACTCGTAGCTATCAATCATGCATGTCATGGCAATATGCAACATACAAGGCAAGTTAGTCACATAAGCATGGGAGCATATATCCAAGATGCACATTGTTTCACATAGGGCGCATAATTAAATCACATAGGATAAGGATATATGAAGAGCCGGCCGCTACGTAGTTCCCGCATACAAGCGTTATCTTGAACGTGCATGTGTCGATGCGTGTAGACACGACCTTCCGAGGGAATGCTCGATAGAACCAATGGTACTCGTATTGATGCAACAAAGGGAACTACTCCCCACCGCCACAGCCTGAGGCGTGTGAACAAGGACAGATGCCACCGACTCATGCAATGCCAAGTAATGTTTACTTAACAAAATATCAAGTAAAGTGAATCGAGGTCGACAAGAGCGATCTCGCTCATGACAAGTAAATTATTCTCATCAATAACCAAGTAGGATTGAGTTCGACAAGAGCGAACTCACATGTCAATTAGGTATTCTATAATATGACATTCAAGATCAAGCAAGGCAATCAATTCAAGTTCAAAGTCAAGAATTATTATTCTTAGGAAACGCTTAGAACGTCGTAGGATTGATCTGAGGAGTATGATGTTCAATAGCTCATAAACTTGACTCGCTGAGTCGTCTCTAATAATTCATCCAATAGAGTTAGGACGCTAAATGCATCACAAACCCTTTTCTAAGTTCGCACATGATCGGCTAGGTCATTAATCCATTTAACAACCGTAGTTAGGAATTGTCATCAATTCAAATTCAATGAGCCTTAGAATTATTATTTCAAAGGTGGATATATTGCAATGGTCCAAGAACATTAATTATTCATAGGAGGATATAGAACACATTTAATTCTCAACATAGGATCCAATTCAACAAGATGAACAATTCATGGCATATGGGACCCTAGAATTCCTAGTTTCAAAAGTCATTAAAATCCAATAGTCCAAGAACATTAGTTGTTCCTAAGAGGGCATAGAACATATTTAATTCTAGGCATAGGACTAAATTAACAAGATGATCATATTAATCAAAAATCCCAAAAGACCAATTCATCAATAATCATGGCAAGAGCATGGTAGGAGCATGGGATTTACAAGAAGAGGGGACATGGCATATCTAGCATACATCCTAAGGAAATCGATAGCTTACCTTCACCAAGAAAAAGGGAGGTTGGAGAGCAAAGTAACCGGATGGAAATGATCTCCTTGTCGGTAGCTTCACTCCGTGGTCTCGGTTTGGCAAACTGAGGCGGGAGCTCAATCCATGGAGTAGACACACACTAGTCTCACCTTTTCACACACACTATTATGGCAAGAGAGAGAGAAGAGAAATCGGAAATGGAAGCTAATGGCTGATCAACAAGAGAGAAGGCTTATAAACCTTGCATGAATTGAGTGGATTTCCAATGTCGGGGAGAGGACTCCAATTTCCACTTGTCCAAAGGAGGTAGCTTGAGGTTAGGACTAATCTAACTTGATTAGTGTTTTATAGGTAGGATTAGGTCAACTAAGAAGGGGTTAAAGGGGTCAAAGGTCGGACATAGGAGAGGAGGGAGAAAATTTCCCGTAGCTGAAGAAGGCCGAGGCGGGCGCCAAAGATGGCCGCCTCAAATGCTGGAGTTAGACTTTTCATTTGCTCTCGCCGGTGGGCGCGCCTCACTCGATCCATGCGGGCGCCTCAACTTGGGCTCCAAACTTGACTTAAACATGTCCTAAGGGTCCTAACTTGTGGGCAACCATTCTAGGTCTAACACCACTCAAAACAAGTCAAACACACCGAACAACACCCGAGCAAGGTAGACAAGGCTCGAATCATGCGACGA
>JABEVN020003869.1:0-16585 GCA_013146195.2 Codonopsis lanceolata | reverse complement strand
CCTCCAACATCTTCCATTCTCTAACCATCATACACCTACATGTGAACTTTCCCCGCTCAAGGCATCCGCTACTACATTTGCCTTCCCTGATGATATAAAATAGTGCAATCGTGGTCTTTAGTTTCTCCATCCATCTTCTTTGCCTCATGTTCAACTCCTTTGGGAAAACAAGTACTTCAAACTTTGTGGTCGGTGAAGATCTCAAATTTAGCCATACAAGTAATGTTTCCATTTATGCAACGCGAAAATAATCGCAGCCAACTCCATATCGTGTGTCGGGTAATCCCGCTCGTGAATCGACAACTTCCTCGACGCATAGGCGATAACTCTACCATTCTGCATCAACACACATCCCAAACCTTCCTTAGAAGCATCACTATAAATCACAAAATTATCTCCTCCACTAGGCAAAGCCAAAATAGGTGCCGACGTCAACCGCTTCTTAAGCTCTTGGAAACTAACTTCACATTTCTCGCCCAAACAAAGGCACATTCTTTGCGCCAATCTCACATAGAATCCGAGAAAATCCTCAATAAATCTTCAATAACCCGCTAGACCCAAGAAACTCCGAACCTCAGAACCGAACTAGGTCTCTTCCAATTCGTCACCGCTTCAACCTTAGAAGGATCAACGGCCCCGGCGCTAGAAATGATATGCCCCAAAAGGACACTTCCTCAAGCCAAAAGGCACATTTGCTAAACTTTATAAAAGCTTCTCTCGAAGAATAGACAAGACAATCCTCAAGTGTTTCTCATGCTCCTCCCGAGATTTCGAATACACTAAAATATCATCAATGAAGACTACCACGAAGCAATCAAGATAACTATGAAAGACACGGTTCATCAAATCCTGGTGCATTCGTCAACCCAAACGGCATCACCACGAATTCAAATGCCCATATCTAGTGCGAAGTCAGTGTCTTCGAATGTCTTCTCTCTAACCTTCAATTGATAGTAACCCCATCGCAAATCAAGCTTAGAATAGACGATAGACCCTTGCAATTGGTCAAAAGATCATCAATGGGGTAGAGGATACTTATTCTTAATGGTCACCTTATTCAATTCTCGATAATCTATGCATAACCGCAAACTCCCATCTTTCTTCCTCACAATAGACCTGCAAGGCCCTTAAGGCGACACACTGGCTTAATAAAACCAATCTCTGAGTTCCTCGCAACTGAAGTTTTCAACTCTCTAAGCTCCGCTGGCGCCATCCTATACGGTGCCTTAGAAATCGGTGAAGTCCCCTAATAAGCTCAATACAAAATTCTAGTTCTCTATCTGGCAAGCATAGCATGATAGAAAACACATCGAAACTCACATACTACCGAACCTCCTCTAAATTCGGCGAAGACCTCTTCTTATCAACAACGCAGCAAGATAACCCGTACACCCTTGAGACAACAATTTTCTAGCCCTTAATGCAGAAATAAATGCAAGTCACTCAAGCATGATCACCCACAAAAGTAAATTCAACACCCCAAGATATAAAAGTAACCCCTTCCTATGGCAATAACTATAGCATGATAAGCACATAACCACCCATGCCAAGAATCACATCAAAATCACGTATGGGTAAAACTACCAAGTCCGCATGCAAAGTGTGGTCACCCACCAAAACATCACAAGATCTAAACACTTCCGACTTAGCATATATTCCCCGAGCGGGTAGACACTTCAAGCAAGTATGGCAAAGATTGAGGCAATACGCAAAGATTCTCAACAAAGTGCGAGCAACATAAGAATGCGAAGACCCCGGATCTATGAGAATTCGAGCCTTATGATCGAATATAGAAAGAGTACCTCCTATCACCGGCTGCACTCTCGAACCTCGCTACGATCAAGCGCAAACACACGGCCTCGAACCTTCGGTTTACCATCCATATCTCTTAGCCCCTGCATCACGCTCTGGCCACTGACCGATTGGCCTAAACTGACAATCTTCATGTGAGTCCTGCCTCCACAAATGTAACACTTCCCAGCCTTTGCCCAAAGACCTATCACCACAAGTGCTCCGCATTCTAACTAACATCATAGTCTCATTACGAGACCCCTCACCGAGTAGAAGAAGTATTGTTACCCCCTGCTTCCCTGCCTGTGGCCTACCTTGGCCTCCACCTCCTATCCCGTTTCCTTGGTATCCCCTCTACCGAATTATTTCCCCCGACAGTGTTCTGAGTACTGTCGCAAGATACCCGAATTACTCTTGACTCGGTGCTCCTCAATATCTTGCTCAACCTCATAAGCTCTATCAAGCTGCAATCCGATAGTCGGTGAGCTTAAGTGCTAGAATCCGCCTCCTAAATTCAGTCCTCAACCCTTTAACAAACTTATGTGTTCTCCGAGCCTCCGTAGGACTGCAATAACGGCTCGCCTCGTGAACTTCGCAGAATACTCCGCCACCATGGTACCTTGCTCAAGATTATAGAATTCTTTCTCCCTTTGGTTGCGAACCACATCCGTACGTATTCCTCCTTAAATCCTCAAAATTAGCCCAAGTGATAGGGACTTGTTGCATCTCCCAACTTTCCTTCAATACATTCCACCAATGCTCTGGCGGCTCCCTTAAACTTAAACGTCATAGTCCGACTTTCTCCTCATCAAGACACTCCAACATAGATAAGATTTTGATCATCTCTTCCATCCACAACTCAGCCTCCCTCGGGTTTGGCTCCCCAAGAAATGCACTAGGCTTCAACTTAAGGAATCTCTAGGAGAGTGTTGTCACCCTCGGCCTCTGGCAGCAATTCCTCCGATTTGGCGGTGGTGGTACTCGGCTTGACCCTCCTGCCCCTCAGAAAACAACACGGTGTTCTCGCCATATCCCGACCCACTGGATTCGCCGCGGCGGTACTCAACTTCGTTCTGCCGACCTCTCGGGCCTACCTCTACCGCTGCCATTTCCATTCCTAGGATTATCCATCGAACTCCTACAAGAATTCACTCGACGTTAGAATCATCACACAAATAACCAACCCACCTAGGCCATGGAACCTATCCCTGCCTAACCTATAGCTCGATACCAATCAGGATGCCCGACCCGGACCCCAATGCGAGATCCCGAATCGCGCTGGCCCAAATAATCAAGTTAAACACATAAGCATGCACAAGTAGGATTATAAAATTCATGTGGCGCAACATTGCATACGAATAACAACTCGGCTACACTTGGCCGGAAAAACAACCTAATTTAAACAAGTCATCGGCGACGTTACAGCCGGAACCCAACAACTACTCCTACAATTAACACATGCTTATAAAACCTCAACGGCCACAACATGCCGGAGACAACAACAATAATAATACTTTAAACAAGCTTTAGCGGAAGAAACTGCGGATGAACCATACACATATGAACAAGCTCGACATATAAGTCGGCATACCAAAAGATTACAAGTATCAAATATTTAAGTTACTACAACAACAAAAACCCAAGCCAAGTCTACATGACTTGCTTCCCAACGCCCTTTCCAAAATAAAAGATTAATCAATTAAAGTCCAAAAGAGCAACCTCGCTCACAACGCCCAAGCGCACGTGAATCTAGCGTGGACGCCTCGGCTTTGATCTAAGGAAAACAAAGCAAACAAATAGGGTAAGTCGAAAGACTTAGTAAGTTAAAATATGCATGTTCATGTTATAGCGTGACATTTATCACAATTATGGCATGTATCATCATTTAACACTTAGCACATTATCATCATATGGCACTTAGCACATTGTTCACATAAGTGCGTAAAGTAAATCATACAAGTAGGATATGATAGTCACGGCCGCTTCGTAGCTCCCGCATAAAAACATTCATTCTTGGCTATTCGTGCCATCGATGTTATGTGAATTCATCGACTATCGCCGAGTCTACTCGATCTCAATAGCAAGCCAATGCGGCACTTAGCGTCACCAAAGGATACCAAGGGGCTACTTCCCCACTTGCGGCCACGGTGGAGGGGTGTGAAGTCCAGTGCGGCGATCCATAGCAAGCACGAATCCCATAATTCGTGAAGGCGATGCATCGCCCCACCCGACTTGATAAACAAACCATTTAATGCCACTGGACTCAATGCAATGCACAAGTAGATATTTACTTGACTTAAACCAATTAAGGACCGAATTCGACAAGAGCGAATTCGACCAACCAAGTAGGGTATTAATCTCTACTATAAAATCATATCAAGGCAATTAAATTGCTCAAAACCAATCTTTCATAACAACTTGTTATAAACAATCAACCAAGCTCATACTTGAGTAAACCAAGTCAAACGGTGTCCAAACTTCGTAGGGATTGAAACTAGAGTTCAACACGTTCAAATATTCCCTAGAGTCGACTCCGTTGAGTCTTTGCTCTAAATTCCCAAATTTGGAGAAATTGAAGCTATGTGCTTCATAACCCAACCTAGGTCAATTCTAGGTTCAACAAGGTATAAATTCACCTAAAGCGTTTTAGCGCGATTCATGCTCTTCACGTAGTCCAATATTGAGGATACAACACATAACAAATTTCACACATACCACATAGGCATAATTTAGGGCATTCCCAAATAATATCACTTTCATCAACAATCATAACACATTTTTCTAACATGTTCAAGACCTCAATTAACCTAATAAAAGAGTAATTTAAACTCCCAAAGGCAAGAAATTCACCTAGACATGCTTCTATCAAAATCATACATTTAAAATTCCAAATGAAGAGCATAGGAAGCAATTATGTGTCCTCATTGACCTCACACATCATAAACTTTGTTTCCTTAGGGTCAATGAGAACTAAAATGAAGATGAGTAACTTACCTAGCTTGAGTGAAAACTCAAGAGAATCCAAATCTAAACGGTGAAGTCGTTCCTTTCGTCTCACCCGTCGAGAATCCGAAGTTTGGCGGCGATCGAACGGTGGAATCCTTGAGGATCGGAGGAAGAAGATGAAGCTAGGGCTCAAAACTCAAGCCCCCAACTCTCTCTCTCTCTAACTTGTAGAAGTAGGATGAACAAATGAAAGACTTACAGAAAATTGGTCAAGACTTGGGTATTTATACCTCCAATCAAGAGAAGGGTACAAGGGGAATTTCTCAAGTGCAATTAGTGAGTGTTAGGGAGTAATCAAACACTTAACCAAACTAAATTAACCTCTAATTGATGTTAGGACTTGATTAGGACTAAGTGTGGGTATTTAGGAAGGGTTTAGAGGGGGTTTAAAGGGGGTAGGATAGGCATTTCACGACCTAACTCAAAACAGGGCAAGAAAAATCCGTCAGATTCTGCGCTCGCAGTGAGGCGGGCGCCTCACCTTCCTCCATGCGGCCGCCTCAAACTCTGGGACCATTCCCAAGTTCAGTCCATTTTGAATTTGCTCTCTGCAGTTGAGGCGGGCGCCACCGCCTCCCTCCCATGCCCACCCGGCTCAGCCTGCAATCTCTAAAACTTGATTCAAACTTGATCTAAATGGTCCCAAACTTTTGGGCAACCATTCTAAGGTCTAACCCTACTCAAAACGAGTCGGAAACACACCGAACAACTCTAGGAACAAGATAGAACAAGGCGCGCGAACCACGCGATTTAATGAACAACGAATCAAACTACAATCAAACACCATTCAAACTAGGATGTCTTGGGCATGAAAGAGACTTGTTTCAACATGATTAAGACCTGAATATAAAGCCAAGAACTCAACGAACACTTCAGACGTCGAAATAGAAGCAAATCACGAGCAACGAGAGGAATCGCTAAGGCCAACTACAACGCGATTAAACCGACGATTCAACCAACAAGTTTATATGATTCTAAGCATGTTATGGACTTCTAGAATGATCTATGAATGATTCTAAGACGTCTATATATATAAGTAAACAAGTTCACAATCAACCAAGAAAGTATAAAAACAAGTATAGAATGCACAAGCAAAATGGGGCGTTATGGGCGTTGCATTTGGTGGATGCTTTTAGGGAAATTTGTATTTTGGACTAATTTCGATGGGGCCAAAATATGATTAGCTCCCAAAAATCACATCAAATCTCACATTGCACCCAATCCTACTGAAGTGTCTCTCACTTTCATAACGTATTTAGCTATTTGTCCAACTTTACCCCAGGTCCTGCCTATGAGCGTTAAAATAGTAACGAAAAATGGTATGTGTATGTCACATGAAGATTATTTTGGTCATTTTGCTTGGCGCACAAAATAGGAATTTAAGCAGCTATAAATTCAATATTTAATTAACAATTTAGTATTTAGAATATGTTTTTAAATAAAAAATAAAAATAATTATTTTAATAATTTAAAAATAATTATGGGGCCAAATTACAATTTCCCCAAAGTATCCACAAAATCGTATAGTTTACCCCTTATGTAAAATTTTTTCTCATAATGGTATCTCGACTTTACTTCCCTACCACCGGACGGACGTAGAAAATTCACGCAAATAGCAGTGGTCTTCCACATACGTGGCAAAATATCATTTCTCTTAGTCGCTAAGGAGTAATTTATTAAAAGTACAAACCTTAATCTCACACACTCTCTTCTCTTCTCCCAAGTAAGTTCACATCTCCTGTCCAAGTAATAGACCGCAATAATCCAGTTAGCCCACCATAGCCACCGCCATCTCTGGGTGCAAGTTCTCATATCCGGCCCAAACCCTACCCCTCTCTGGTCACTATCATAACTCTAGTGTCATCTCTCCTTCGATTCTAGCCAAGCTCCATCTTCGATCTCCCTCATTCTCTCCCTGCCAAAAGTCCTATTTAAAGTAGAAATCAAAGGCTATAGAGTATACATACTAAAAACCCTTGAAAAAACATGCATAATTGACATAAAACCCATAACCCTTATTGACGAAGTTCATCAAAGAGAGAGAGACAGTATGAATGAAAAGAAATAGTTATGGATTTTATTGAAATACTCTTCAAATTTGAGGAGAAAATTAGGCATACGGCCGATATGTATATGGTTTAAAACAAAGTATCAAAATTGAGAAGAGAAGTTGAAGAAGCTATGACTTTAGATGATTTTGACCTCATAAAAGCTGCCATGGCGGTCGAGTTGGTTTATTTAAAAATTAGAGAGATAAAGTAAAGGTAAAGTCATGTAAGAGGAAGAAAGGGGATGAGAAATCGATTGATTTCGGTGGTGGATGGGTTTCACCAGAGAAGGTGGGTACGTGGATCCAATTTCATACATGAAATTGAAGATGGAGACGTGTAACTATGGGTAAGAGTTTTTTTTTTTCATATCTTTCGTTTACTTTGTTTTCATTATCAAGATAAGAAAATTGAAAATGAAATAGAAAAATGCATATCTATCATGGGTTAAAGAGAATTTAAGAGAAATTTTGGAGGAGTGGACAAAACCAAGATCGAGTTATGGGTTAATTTTTGTTGTGGAAAGTGAAGATCGGAAAAAATGGTTGGTCTTTTCTCTAGATTTTCTTTTAGTAGGAAAAATTGGAATTGTGGACCCCACTCCATTTTAACATTTGAACTTTAAGCACCCCAAAGTTTACATCGAATTCCTAATATTTCCCTTGAGTTAACATCGTGGAAGACCACGTGTTATTTAACGTGACTTTCTAAACCGTTTTCCGGGCTAGGGGGAAAATATGAAGAAAAAAAAATATAATGTCAGATATCATTATGGGACAAACCTTAGGTTGGGGTGCACTATGTGATTTGGTGGATACTTTGGGGGGAGGGATTGTAATTTGGTATAATTATAAGAAAAATACTATCCTTACAAGATTTAGTAGTTGTAAGGAATGTTATAAAATTAGTTGTAAGGCTAGCAATGTTGTAATTATAATTTGTATCATATTTAAATTTAAAGTTAAAAAAATACATTACTCTTAAAAAATGAAATTTAGAAGTTATTTAATTTATTTTGTTATCTTTCATTTTCTTCCATGAACCTCATCTCTCATAGATCCACCACCATTACCACCACTACCACCTCAAATAACATCATTAACCCAAAAATCAATTTTTTTTATTTTTATTTTATTTATTTCTCTAATTTCTTACTCCTTCGTTCAAATTAACACATATGCAAAACTCATCATTTATAGACCCACCACCACCATAACCTTAAATTTCACTATTTACAAACCTAAATTCAATTTTTTGAATTTTTAAATTTGATGATTGAAACCCAAACCCATATAAAGATTTGAAAAATTGATGATTTGGAAATCTAATAATATCGTATTCCACACCCAAACCTACACTGTCATGGTTACAATCGACCCCACCACTACCCCTAACCACCACAACCAGTATCCCTGCAACTACCATCACTGGTATCACCACTACCAAGAAATATGTTCACCTTGCCTTGCTAAAATGGAAAAATAAAATATATTTAGTTTCCATTAAATCAAACTGCTTTCTTTAAACGTATCTCCTATAGATTCTAGTGTTCTTCTCTAACAAAATGCAAAGATTTGTCAACAAAGTTCTCCATTATTTTTAAATTTTCTTGACATTATATCACATTGCCTTAATGCATTTTCTTAGATTATTCACAAGTAATTATTAAACATGTTACATAAGTGTCTAATATCTTGATACTCACCAACAAGTGTATTATTATAGTTACATTTTTTCATATACCTCTAATAATGTCTTTCTCAACCTATGATGTCTCACTTTCATACACAATTTTTATATTTGTCCGATTTTGTCCTCTCTCGTTCATGGGTGTTAAAAACATTAATGGAAAATCATACATGTTACGATTATTTTGGTCATATTTTACTTGTGATGCAAAGTGAGATTTGATTATATTTTCATAATTTAGTTTGCCATTTGATATTTAAAATATATTTTAATTAAAATAATAAACAATTATTTTAATAGTTATACTTTATCTCATTTTAAATTCAAAGGCGAAAAAATGCATTACTCCAAAAAAAAAATAGATTCTATTATTTTATCCTTCACTTTCTTATGTCAACCTCATTATTTATATACTCACCACCACTGTAAGACCCCGAACCTTCGTGTAATTGACCTTATTGCCTTGCGTGTCGTTTAACCATAACCTCGCTTGCTTGACTTGAGGTAAGAACCTTGATTAATATAGGTAGGCTATATAGGAGCCAATACATTAGTTCCATATGTTCCATAGACCTTAACTAGTTAAAGTTACAAGTCGCATACCGACGCTGTTCGTTACTTGACTCGGCTTAGTGTTTCCTCGCGTAGTTCTTTCGTGAGACCTCGATTTTACTCCTAATCATTCCTCCACTTGTCTTGAGAGTTATTTGAGTCTCATAAGGCCTTGGTACACAAGTTTTATGCTTGCTTGTTGAATCGCCAGTTCGACCGTGTTGATTTTGGCCTTAGCGATTCCCTTCGTTGCTCGTATTGCCTCTATTTCGTCGTACGAAGTGTTCGTTGAATTCTTGGCTTTATATTCAGATCTCAACCATGTTTAAACAAGTCTTTTTCATGCCCAAGTCATCTTAGTTTGATTGGTGTTTGTTGGTAGTTTGATTCATTGATTATTCGTCGCGTGAGTTGAGCCTTGTTCTATCCTGTTCCGGGTGTTGTTCGGGTGCGTTTCCGACTCGTTTTGAGTAGGGTTAGACCTTAGAATGATTGCCCATAAGTTTGGGATCATTTAGGACAAGTTTAGACCAAGTTTTAGAGACTGAGCCGAGGCGGCCATGGCACCTTGCGGCGCCCCTCGATTTGGGAGTAATTGCAAAGTGGTACGAACTTGGGAGAAGCCTCTGTTGAGGCGGCGCATGGGCTTGGGTGAGGCGCCCGCTCACTGGGAAGTGCAATTACGGGATTTCTTTCCCTGTTTTGATTTTTGGCGTGAAAAACCTATACTACCCCCATTTTAACCCCTCCCTTTGCCTTGTCCACAACCGGGAAGGGGTAGGATTGTCCTCCTAACCCTTTTTGATCCAATCTCTTCCTCTTCCTCCCTCATTTCTTCCATCAACCGTGAGTTTTAGAGAGAGGGAGAGGAGCTTCCATGGGAGATTCATCGATTCCGGAGTTAGGCCATCGGATTGTCGAGCCGCGACCGCCATTGCGAAGCCCTCGCCGAGTAGAGTCTTTCCCCTCGGTTTGTTTTCCACTTCCTGGACGTTTGTGGCTCGATTGAGGTACGTTACTTAAGCCCTAGTTTCTCTCTCTACAAGCATCTTAATGATAGATTGTTAGAGACTTGTTCCTTGTGATTTATTGTTGTTATACATGTCAAAATGATATGTTTCCATGGATATCAATAGATTTTGGTTAGGGTTTGAAACCAAATGGGTTCATTGAGTATATTGGAATTATTATGATTTAAGATTTATTTTCGTTGGGTTAAAAACCCGGATAAATTGTAAATCCCGAAATTATGCCTCGAACTAGAAATTGGGACTTTGTAGTTTGACCCAAATGAAGTCAATTAATTATAAAATTTATTATTTGCACCTTAGGATAAATTCCCATATCTTCTTGTGTTCATTGAATCTCAATTGCGAAATTTTGAGAATTTCTCGGGTGAGACCAAATTGGTAATAAGATTGATTCTTGGCTTAGAACTCTAATTGAGTCTCTTGAATGATGTTAAGTGCGAGATTATCGCTAGTTCTTGGATGGTTTATGTGTGAGTCGAGAATGCGTGACTCGAATGAAAGACGTTTTGAATGGGTTCAATTATGAACTAGAACCAATAATACTAGTGGACTTTTAATGAAGTCCCAAGATTCGTAGGAATGTAATATGTGACTTTACTTGGGAACCTTGTTAACATCCTTGGAAAATCCGGGATTCCTCGTGATAATTCTCCCTTAGGAAGGATATTTGAATCGTGTATGCCTTAGTACCCTCTATGATGGGAATCTTGAGTCGTCTTAAAGATGACTGAATGGTCATCCAAGTCATGTGTGGGATGATGGACTTATGAAGTACCATCACATGGTTAATTGATGAATCTTGAGTTGTCTTAAGTCTTCTGTCCTTCAAGAGTGCATGCTTGATCTTTAGTTCTTAGGGAACCTCGAGGGGATTTATAATGTTATCTATCTTATGATTCTATGGAACGGAGCTTGATAAGGTTTGTTTGTGAATGATGCATGAACCTCTATGTCTACTTGAGATTATGACTTATAAGCATATTGTGTGTCTTATCTTTATAATTATCCTCTTATTGAGTATCAACGTGATTTGATTTATAATTCTATTAACAAATGGAATTACAAACTTGAATTTGAATTAAGCTTGGTTGGACAATAATCACTTAGGTTTCCGCCTTTTATACTTGACTTGTATTTCATATTTTAATATTCTTGTGAGCTCGTTGTATTGTAAAGTTATTTAGACTTTACAGTCGGGTAAAATACTTGGGTTTTGATTTGGTTCTCCTTTGGGCCGACGTGTTGTGTCGTTGCTCATAGCCTTGGTTTTTATATTCAGTTGTATCCCAGGCACGCAGTAGCTTTGGGCTTTTCTCTATCCTAGTTATTATTATTGTTGGTTAACCCCGACATGCTTTAGCCGTGGGTAAATGTTATATCAGGTTGGTCCCTTGCTGAAACGCCGGCCTGGAGTGCCGATGGTTTGTTCAGCGTCTGCAATGTTGCGGCACGCGAGTTTCTTTTTCTTTCCTCCGTGAGATTTATGTCTCTCTTGGTATCTTTGGCCTTGGTTTCGAGCTTCATAGCTCGGGACTACTTTTCCTTGTCGTTTCCGCTTACTGAATTTTGTAAACCCGTATTTTTAGTACGGCCTTATATTTGTGTGTAGAGCTTTTGTTAGCTCGACTGTCCGACTCGCACTATTATTTTATAAGTGCTGGTCCTCTTCTTGCCTTGTCCTAGCGACGTGACGTTGGGATTCCGTTCCGGAATCCGGGTCGGGTCGCCACAACCACTACCACCTCAAATTTTACCATTAGCACAAAAGTTAATTTTTGATTTGATTTTATTTGATTTTCCAATTCATTACTCCTACCTTCAGAGTAACTCATTTGCAAAAGTCATCATTTATGGACACACGACCACCACAACCTTAAATTTCACTTTTTACAAACTCAAATTCATTTTTTTAATTTTTCAAATTTTCAAATTGAAACTGAAACCCATATGGATCTTTGAAAATTTGATCATTTGGAAATCTCACAATGTTGTATTTTCTCTAAACCACCACTATCATCCCTATAATCACCGTCATCACCGCCCCTAACACCACTATCCTTGCAGTCGCCAACACCATTATCACCATCACCAAGAAACGCACTCACCTCGCCTTGCTCAAATGGAGACATAAAATCTCTTTAACTTTCGTTTAGTCGAACTTCTTTCTTTAAACATCTCTCATTTCTTAGTTCCAATACACTTTTTGTGTAAATTACTAAGTAAGGAGAAAATCTAATTTTGGGATGAGACTACTTAAAAG
The DNA here is from genome assembly GCA_013146195.2 of Codonopsis lanceolata. Taxonomy (NCBI): domain Eukaryota; kingdom Viridiplantae; phylum Streptophyta; class Magnoliopsida; order Asterales; family Campanulaceae; genus Codonopsis; species Codonopsis lanceolata. The sequence goes on along the minus strand of JABEVN020003869.1, from coordinate 4,208 downwards.
GATGTCGGTTGGTGACAACCTAGTTCAATAAAAGGAGAGTTACGGTAGAAAAAAGAAAGTTGATAGCAAGAGGAGGGAATATAGAGATTCTCACATGTAACTACCTCGAGTCCGATGAAGAGGAGCAAGCAAATTAAGAGCAAAAGATAATAGAGGTTTGGAAATCAGTTAAGAAAATGAGTAAAATAATTTTGAATCCAGTTATTTGCGATTACTAACATTAGTTTTGTTTGTAATATATATAAGTTCGGGACCATTGATAGTTTTAAAAGCTGTTGTAGTAGTCTGAAATTTTAAAGAAATAAATAGTAGATTTTAGCATTCTTTTATAATAAAATGCATAGATTCATCAATTGATTATTCATTTTCTTCATCTTCTTGATATTATGACACATTTTCTTAACCCGTTTCTCTTAGCTTATTCATGGGTAATAACTAAACACACTACAGATTTGTTTAATAGTTTGATACTCACTAACAAATCTATCATTATAGTTGCAATTTTCTATATACATCTAATAATGTCTTTCCCGAACATATATATTTAAGAAATAAAGAAATAAAACTATATTATTTTTATTTTCAAATATTTTTTTAGTTTCGAATAAAGTTTTAGTCTCTTGACTAAATGTATTTTTGTCATTTTAGAATATATTGGACAATATTTGTAACGATAATGGTATGAGGGGAAAAATGGTAACAAAATCAAAATACAAGATGAAATGAATAGAATTCAATAATGTAGGACCTAACTTTAAAATAGATACAAGTCAATGGATCAAATTGTTATTTAATTATTCATGAAATTAATTAGCCTATGACAAATTTACTTGTTCAACCTTAATTAATAGTGAGTGATTTATTATAGTTAGGGCTATTTTTGTCCAAACATTACTTTTTGTCATGGTAAATTTACTTGTTTTCTCCTTGATTAAATGGTGGGTAGTTTATTTGGTGAAGGGTTATTTTTGTCTATCAATTAAATTGTAAGAAACAAGCTTGACTTTATAGTAAGAGAGATGTTTGTTTTTGCATGATGATAAATATTTTAAGGGATAATTTCACTTTTGATACCCCAAGTAAGGCCCAATTTCATATTTGATACCCCTGCTACCTTGATCATCAAAGTTCATCGCAAACATTTGTAACTTTTCATCAAAAATGATACTTTTCGTTTCTAGGCTGTGAAACTCTAATGGTAAACTTATTATCTCCGGTTACCAACCGGCTTGTTTTGTTGAATACATGATTTACATTAATTTAAAACTCATCTCTCATTCTCTCTCATAGTCTCATATCACATACTAAAAACAGTAAACTTGTTAACTCCCCCAACAGTAGCCCTCTCCCTACTCGATATTAAATTTCAAATAAAAGATCTCCCACCCCCTTTCGTTCTCTCTCTTCACATTTATCCCTCTCTTCCACCCCCACTTTTTCACTCTACTCCCACCTTCCATCCCTCTCTATTTTAAGGTTCTAGCTCTACATAGGCAACGACATCAGAAAATTACAGCTATGCTTGAACGGAGAATTCCCCCACCAATGTCACCACTATGACATCATTGTCGGGGTATTTACAAAAATGGCCAAGTCAAAGATGACTTGGTCATTTGTAGCCTCACTTTAAAAAAAATACTCTTTTATGGCCTGGTTTATCGATAAACCACTGATAAACCACGACTGGTTTATCGGTAAACCAGTAAAAATGCACCCCTTTAATATCCGAAATCACTGGTCGACAGAGTGGTCGACAGACCGACCACTTGGACGACCAAGTGGTTTACAGTGTAAAACCAGTTGGTCGACCAACTGTTTATGTGAGAACCCAAAACCTACTTGTATTACTTGTCTTCCATACATTTTTAACATGATTAGAATATGTTTTTAACATGCTAGTAGTATCCCTAACATGATTGACTTGATTGCATTCCTTGATCGAGCCGTAAATGCCGTAACGAACGCCTATTACCTTGCATGCTCTAGATTGAATTGTTCTTGCTCGGGCTTTGATCTTTTGGACTTAGCCAAGACCTTGAGAGACTTTTATCATTGTTTTTAAGACCCTTGATACTCATTCTAATGCTTCTTTGAGCTGTATATGCCTTGTATGCGTTATACGTCCAAATCTGGACCTATTTGACCTAACGTATGGCCTGAGGAATCGTTCTACTCTACCAACCGAACATTTTGGGCTTTGTTCGACCACCATAACTGAACAAAATGATGGAAGTTCGGCCATCACAACTGAACTGAAGGAATTTCCAGCAAAACGGGATTTTTCTGCAACATTGGCTGATTACGATCTTACCCTTACTAAACCTCTACCATTAGTGACTTAAACCACTTGTATTAGAGTCTTATTAGCCTAATCTAAGCCTAATTAAGATTACTAAACCTATTCCTATCACTCATCATTTGACAAGTGTTCCTCATTAACACCTAATCAAGCTGATCTACACTACATCAGCTCTAGTCTTTCATTTTACGATCTATTTCTTCTCTTCTTCCTCATTTGTCTGGAGAGAACTTGTGCGTGAGAGTCTTGGTGAGCTTAGTGCGTGACGGTTTGCTTCCAAGAGATTTCAAGACCCACTTGCGATTCCAAGACCGCCGTTGCGTAGCCGCCGTCAAGACGAGCGTTCGACACCGTTCGGTTTTTCGTGCTTCGTCTTTTGCTTGGCTTGAGGTAAGCTATCAATTTCCCTTAGGTCCATGTTAGAGATAACATGCTACCCTCTCTTGCTTCCCTTCTCTCATGTCTAAATCATGCTCTCCTTGTTTTCTACCATGAAAATGATACGTTTTAGAGAGTATGAATTTCTAGGAATTATAGACCCTGAATGTAAATGTCGTGATTTGGACACTAAGCCTAGAAGTAAAAGTTTTCTACTCTACGTTAGAAATAATTATTATTCTTGGGTCATAGACTTTCGACCATTATTTGGGGAAAATGTGATTCTAGGGTTCCATGATTTAGGAACTTGAGATTATTCTTGGCTATGATTCTTAATCGGATTAATGACCTAGGTTAATCGGTGCGTTAACTTAGAAAAGAGTTGGAAATGCAAATAGTGTTTAGCTCTATTTGGTTTGAATTATAGCAATGACTCAACGGAGTCAACATTGATGAGCTATTGAACAATACCGGCTCAATGATCGATCCCTACGACGTTATTACATGCGTTCAACTAGAAAACTAATTCTAGACTATTGAAACGGATTGACTGTCATGCTTGTATCTTTATGACATAATAAATGCATACTTGATAATTGATATATTGAGTTCGCTCTTGTCGGGCTCAATCTTGATTGTTTATTGATGAGATTATATACTAATCTTGAACGAGGACGCTCTTGTCGGACTCGTTCCATATTGATTGATTGTTGAGTAAATACTACTTGGCATTGCATAAGTCCAGCTGGCATACTTGTTATCGCACACACACCTCCACGGCGGGCCATCGTGGGGAAGAGCTCTCCTTGGCCAACCAATTCGCGACCATTGAGAATGACTATTGTTTTCCCGAGCATCTCTCGGAGATCGATGTGTTATCACCACCATCGATTATCGCACGCTATCGAAAGTGTATGCGTTTTGCGAGGTCTGGCGGCCCGGCTCTATATCCTCATATTATGTGAACTATGTGCAATGTGCATCTTAAATAGTTGATCTACATGATTGGCGTGTTGCATAATGCCATGTCATGCATGATTGATAACTTACGAGTCATTATGACTTACCGTTCCCCATATTTTTTAGATCCTAGCGAGACATGACCTTCCCATTGAGGCTTGCGGTGCTCGTATACTTTAGTTCTCTTTGATCGAGCTTTTGCAGTTGAAGAGGTGGTTCTAGAAGTCCTCTTCTCTTATTTTTTATTTTGCAAGGACGTTGGGTTAAAACTAGTCAACTAGACTACGCTTGGGAATGTTTATAGAATTGTACTCGTGTATTCCTGTAGCTACTTGTAGTATTAACTCTTAGTACTTACTTCTTTTGATGCCGGCAATTGTATTAGCCGTGCCTTGTATATCGTGTTTTTGTTCACTACGTATAGACTTCCGCCGAGCATCCCATTAGCTCTTATTTATTTCTGGTCGTATTTATTGTTTAGCTTGGGTTCCGGCAGAGTGTCGCCGAAGACTTAGATTTATCGCTTAACTGCTTTTATCTCGGTGAAATGATTTTGAAAATGCCGACCCTT